>JAHKKF010536683.1:0-11466 GCA_019740295.1 Labeo calbasu | reverse complement strand
TAACTAGAATGTCATCACTCACTGGAACGCTGTAACTAACTGGAATAACTAGAATGTCATCACTCACTGGAACGCTGTAACTAACTGGAATAACTAGAATGTCGCCACTCACTGGAACGCTGTAACTAACTGGAATAACTAGAATGTCATCACTCACTGGAACGCTGTAACTAACTGGAATAACTAGAATGTCATCACTCACTGGAACGCTGTAACTAACTGGAATAACTAGAGCGCCGCCACTCACTGGAACGCTGTAACTAACTGGAATAACTAGAGCTCCGCCACTCACTGGAACGCTGTAACTAACTGGAATAACTAGAGCACAAGACATGCTTTATATTAAGTGTCGCTTATAACATCCTACATTTGTATCAGTATATGTAAACATTAGAAATTCACATCAGTAATTCCATGTCACATAAAAGCTTGTCCTACAGAAAGTGACTCTGTTAAACTTTGCTGATGAAGAGCCATCGCATACATGAGTGTCAAAAGGATGTAGCACAAAAGAATGGGAGTGCAATAATTCTGACTAAATACATTTCGCTCAAATATTCTGGATCTAAAAGTGGAAGCTGCATAAACACTCTGGACAAAAGTCTCTGCTGAACGCATGAATGTAACTGTACAAGACCAACAGTATAGAAACCATCATCATCAGGACCAGTGCAGAATCACAGCAGGTGTCTTCATTTATAACTCCAGGAGGTACAAAATGTACAAATAAAACAGTGATTAACAATAAAAACACTCCTATAAAAACAGGAAATCTGAAACAACCAATAACAGTTAACACAGTTAAACCGGTTGACCACCATTATGCACAAACACTGACAACACAATTACAGCGCTCAGAGCCGCAGCTTCACCAATGCCGCATTTCAGCGGTTGAGCGACGCAGTCTGATCACAGCACCACAATCCACTTCATACAGTGGATCTACACCATCACTGAACTCCATCAAACAACACAGACAGTCACAGAATATGGGTAACTAAACAGTTGTTGTTCCCCACCGACTTCCACAGTATGGAAAAATACTACAGAAATCAGTGGAGATCACCAACTGTTTGGTTACCAATATCTTTAGCGTTCAACAGATAAAAGAAACTCATGGAAGATTGGCTGGATATAAATGACGACAAGGTGAACTATCCCTTTAAGGGCATCTCATTTGGCTTCAGTGACGTAACAAATACACTGATATTCAGCCTGTGACCTCTGACCTTTCAGTCAACAGCACACGTTGTTGTGAGAGTTCACAGTTCACACTCTCACAGGAACCTGATGAAGAATCGCTGAATAATGGTGTCTCTACGGACAGAAGAACGGCTTCCTGCGAGCTGAACGCGCCGCTCTCGTCACAGAGGTGTTTGCAGAACACGGCCGTAATCGCTGTGCAAACACACACACACCTGAACACACAGCAGCTCACCTGAGCCTTGTGCGTCTGAGGGACGCTGGGTAATTCACACACCGCCTGACTCAGCACAAACGCACTGGAAAAGGCTGTCGATCGCGCGGCTTCTCGTGACGCACGCGTCCATCACGGCGCACCGCCGCGTCTCTGAATCCTCTCAACATTAAGTCTATTTCTGGCATTGATAAACAGCTCGCTCTCCCTCAGTAGGTCACTGCGAGCACGGGCTGCGTTAAATATTTCATATTTCTTCAATCTCGCTGGGCTTCTGGTGCAGAACCAGCATCACGGTGGGCTGGAGGAGATCTGTGGGCGGCGCGAATAAAAGAAAAAAAATCCAAAAACTCACAGGAGCGTCGACATCAAGAATACAAGAGCACATCTTGAGATGACTGACAAACACCACTCAAACGTGTGAAACACCGTAGACATCTTTAAAACACAATTCAGATCACACAATGTTTAATATTGTTGCAAATTAGAATGACTTTGTGCGTGTCATCTACTGTCACAAACGTTTCACAACATCTACACCTAAGATCTTAGACAATATATCATAAAATATACATTATTACACCTTTCTGTGTAACACATTTAATGCAATTCATACCTTATTTATGATTCACAGCAAGAGTAAATCTAAAGAGCAATCATGACCAATGGTTAGATTAAAAACAACAACAACAACAACAATAATTCTGGCCTAACCTGAATAAGTGTGTGTTTGTACCTACATGACCATATTTTGGTTGCAAATTTGTATCCAGAAATTAGCTAAACTGTACAAAAGCATATTCTGGGAATATCCTCATTTGTAAAAATGATATAAAATTACATAAATTAAGCTGTAAAAATGCAGAAAGGTTTCTGTTAGTGTCAGTGCATGAGTGTTTTTGTAACTTGTCAAACATACAAAAAAGTCTATGTAATGAGTAAACGAAAAAGCAGCTTGAGTAAAACGCTCTTTGATCATCATCAGATTTCATTATAATATGTGACCCTGGACCACAAAACCAGTCATAAGGGTCAATTTTTGAATTTGAAGATTTATACATCATTTGAAAGCTGAAAAAAAATTGTTAGAATAGGTCAATATTTGGCCGAGATACAACTATTTGAAAATCTGGAATCTGAGGTTGTAAAAAAAATCTAAATATTGAGAAAATCGCCTTTAAAGTTGTCCAAATGAAGTTCTTAGCAATGCATATTACTAATCAAAAATTAAGGAAGGAAATTTACAAAATATCTTCATGGAACATGATCTTTACTTAATATCTTAATGATTTTTGGCATAAAAGAAAAATCAATAATTTTGACCCATACAGTGTATTGTTGGCTATTGCTACAAATATACCCGTGAAACTCAAGACTGGTTTTGTGCTCCAGGGTCACATATGAGGTAAGATATGTTATTATTTGTAGCGTTAACGTGAATTTTATGAATGCAGAGTTAAAGTGACACAAAATAATTTACTCTGACCAGTTGTGATCACACAACTGAGATTTATTTCTGATATGAAAGTGAAAATGTCACATTCAGGGTGATTTTTGCTGCTCGTGCTGAAATCAGTGTCACATTTGAGGGAAAAACAAATGCAACATCACCATTTTACATTCAGCGTTCACGAGGCCCGTTCGACGCTCGGCGCACAGATTCACCGATGCGTTCTGTCGTTCCGTACGGTAAAATCCTGGTGACCTGAAGAGTTTGAGCACGTTTGCCGTGTTTGGTGGAGGAGGGAATTTTTCCTCTCTCTCTCGCTGGGAAACATGAGCCATCATCGCCATGGCAACACACGGCTCAATCCGTCAGCCGCTCACAATGGCAGATGCACAATGTGCCAAGTGAAGTGGCAGCGTTCTGCAGCGTTCAGCCTTCTAGAACCGTCGGGAACGCCGCGCGTTCGTCAAACCTGCCCATCTAGAACCCAAACGAGCGGTTCGGCCTCACATCTGCAAACCTGCGGGTCAAGAGCCTCTCTGACGCTCGCGTAGGCGTGACAATCAAATCCCATGGCATGTTCACGGAGCGCACGGAATAATTCGATCACCGAGAGTCTATGACCATAAGCAGCAGAAGATATGCGAGAACTGCGTCTCAAATAGACATTCATTTAATTAGGAGCTCATGCGTGTCATTAAACCAGCGAGGAACTTTTGAGTCGCATCGAACGCAACGGAAACTCCAGAACGAACCGCCGACGACCCACCGAGTCCACAAAGTTTTAGATTATGGGAGGCTCTTCCGGTTTAGGGACGATCCGCTCAAAAAGACTGAAACTAATAATGTCAGATCATAAAAGAACAAGCTGTACACTTCTCCTAATGTTGTACTGTCAGACGTCAACAGAATAACTTCACACTTGGCATTTTAACAAGAATATCTATGGAAAAGCCCTTGAGCTTACTCCTAAAATCTGTTTTTTCCATACTGTGCATTTCTGGTTTAATTTATGCTAAATCTCATATATAATCCACTGAATGCACCAGAATCTCTGGGTTTTCTACCAAATCCTTACATTTCTTTCACTTCTAATCACTATTTGTAATGTTTACTGGAATGGGTCTAAATATATATATAAAAGTCTTAGTATTTTTGTCTCGTTTTCCAGGACAAACATCTAAACATTCTTAAATTAAGATACATTTACCTGAAAAGCAAACTGACTTCCTAGTGAAAAACAAATCTACTAAAATGTATTTAAAATACATTTATTTTATGCTGAGTACACTACAAATACATTAACATCTTATGCACGTAATAAAAATACCCTGCAATTGTACTTTTAGTAAACTAAACTGTTATACTTAAAGTCTGATCAATTGGAACAACTAATTTTGTACTTAATGCACTTTAATTGTGCGGCAGTAGTGCTGAAATCTAACTAAAGATACTAAACATTTGATTGTGCTAAAGTGGAACTATCGCAGGTCCACTTCAAATATTTAGCATTTAAAAACTGATATTATTTAAAGATCATACAATAGCGAGTAACATTAAAACATATATTTTTATAATCAGTAAGTGATATATCAGTAAACATGTTAATAGACTTGAACTATACTTAGTATAAAAAAGCATTTTAAAACTTTTTTACTAGGGATAGTAAGCTTTGTTTTCAGGAAAAAAAGTGTTTTTGCTTAAAACGAAAAAAATATCTGCCAATGGGGTAAGAAAGATAATCTTAGTTCAAAGGCAAAACAAGATTATTTTTCTTGTCTGATCGGCAGATACGTTTCTTATTTCAAGCAAAAACCAACAAAAGAAAAAAATCCAGAAAACAAGACTTTAGCAAGAAAATCATTTTTGCAGTGTATTATTGAAGTCAAAATGATCGAAGTCACTTTGAAATATTACTCAGTGTTCCAGTTAATGAACACTTCTAATTATGGCGACGTGTTACATAATACAGACATATGTGATATTTAACGCATCTGTAATATTACCAGCTTTTGTGTTTATTCTGGTCTGTTTTAGTAAGTTGTTAACGCTTTTCCACTGTTAAATATGCTGTGATTGATGAATGGTTAAAGGGAGAGCAGAATAATGTCTGCATTCAAATCTTTGGCTGATTGTTTACAGCTCAGCAGAAGTTAAACTCCCATAATTTACGAAAAAGCATCATTTGCTGTATGAAAAAGCTGGATATTTCAATAAATCAATGTGGGCCTTTGTTCCAGATCATCAGCCGCAGTGATGGAGAGTTTGAGCTTCTGAAACGGAAGCGTTTGATTCCTGTAGGAGAGAAACCAGGATGAGCTTCAGTGAGCATCACAAGAACCTCTGAGAGGAGGAACAATGAAGCCCTGAAGTTTCACGTACATGAAAACTTACATGACTGTTATGCAACACTGGCACAATCACAGCCTGAGCGACGCGAATCTGAGCCTTCTCGAGCTAAACCATCTGATGGAGAACCAGGCGTGAGAGAGAGACAGACAGACAGATCGCACCTCGCGCCGGTCCTCGAGCTTTACGGGATTTTTGAGGTTTCAGCGGGATTTTTTTCGGCGGGTCTCCATGGAGACGGTGCGGGATTCGAGAGGCACCGGAACCCACTCAAACCAAACCGATGATGAACATTAAAGAGGAGCAGAAGCCCACGGGCTCCCTCAGATTCACACACACTCCGCTCTCATCTGAGAGAAGCAACACATATGTCGGCGAGAGAAAAGCTCGTAAATGTTTTACAGAAGCCCTTCTCTGTGTCACTCCACGATCTTCATCACTGTTGCTCCTCCGCGAGGAAGACGATGATGATGATGATGGTGAGGAGGAGGAGGACGATTCTTAGATTACCGAACGCTCGTCGTTCAGCCCTTATGTAAGCCATCATCACTCAGTTACAATCCTCCTCAGAAACACGGAGAAACTGCGATTACAGTGATGAAGCAGTAAATACGACACGTACCAGACAGCGCGTTCATTCATTCACTCGTTCTTCATCCTCTCGAGCTCTTTCAGTCTTCAGTGATGAAGAAGAAGACGCTGTTTTCACCTTCCGGCCCGCAGCTCACGGAGAGAAACCCAGAGAGCCATCATCTTCATCATCCTCCCATCCTGACATGATCTCTAATGAACCAGAGACTGACTGAGAGAGAGAGAGAGAGAGAGGGAAGGAGGGAGGGGGCGTAAGATTCAACTGGCGTCACAGGTTCGAATCTTGCTGATGCGGTTTAATGTTTATTCAGCTTTATTAAACCGCGGGATTATTCAAACGCGTTCATAAATCACATTTAATCACAGACGGGATAAAAATGCCGATTTTTGTCACATTTACTTGATAAATGTAAAAAAAATAGTGCCGTTGTCAACTGCCCAATTTTCATGCATTAAAACAAAGTACTGAATAAGCGATATCTAAACTGAATCCAATTCGCACTGCGTTTTCACACGTTTGAAAGCTCTGTTTCGGAACGTAAAGCGGATCGTAAATGAACGCGACAGTCGCGCTCGGATCTAAATGAAAGTATTTGAGGTGATCCAATTGGAAAAGAAATCAGAAACCGATCCGACCCAAATGTAAAGGGAAAAAACACACACTTTTTACTTTATTATTATTAATAATAATAATAATAATAATACATATTAATAATAAAATAAAAATTTTTCCATTTCAAAATTTCATGTGTATTTGTCGAAACAGTCAGATATAGAATTGAATATCATTTGCAATATACACAACTGTCTTGACTACATCTTATGAAAACGGCCTGAGACTACTTAAAGACACCCAACGTTAATATCACCATATTAGAAGCTGTGTTGGGGAAAGTTATTTTTAAAAGTAATGCATTACAATTAGCGTAGGGTATTTACTCTAAAAAAGTAATTAATTACTATAATTACTAATTACATCTTCAATAGTGTAATTAGATTACTGTACAAATTACTCTCTCCAAAAACTGTTTAATTACTTTCTAAGTCCTATATCAACCTTGACAAGTTAATTATACAAGGATAGAGGTGAAACACTTCTTTTAACTCTTTCAAATAAATAATAGATAACTACATAAATTATTCTGGTAACACTTTAGATCTGGTTACTCTGGTCTAACTATTAACTATAACTTATGCCTCAATTTACTACTAATTACTGCTTATTAATACTTAGTAAAATAGTTGTTAAGTTTAAGAATTGGGTAGGATTAAAGATTTAGAATAAGGTCTTGAAGAATAAGACATTAATATGTGCTTTTTGACTATTAATAAACAGCCAATATCCAAGTAATATTCATGCAAATAACCAACTAGTTAACAGTGAGAATTGGACAGTAAAGTGTTACGAATGTTCTTATTAACTCATTAAGTATTTCAAGTGTGATGAGTACATAAAAGCACACATTTTTAAATTTTGATTTTATATCCACTACTGTATTATATATAAATGCTCTACAGCCTATACACAGTATTAAGTTCAATTGCATAAGATGTAACTGTAATTAAATTACAGAGTAATCCCTTACTTTACTTTCTCAAGGAAAAAGTAATTAAATTACAGTAACTTAGTGACTAGTTACACCCAACACTGATTACAATATTGAGTTACTCCCTAAAAAAGTAACTAATTGAATTACTTAATTACTTTTTATAAAAAGTAATGTGTTACACTACTTTTACGTCATTATTTTTCTCATCTGGCCTGGAATTGCTTGTTTGTTTTTAATATATTCACTTCAAAAGTGAAATGAATAAGCCTCAGGCTGAAGGAATTGTACATTTAAAAAGCTCAAACAAACCTTTCAGCTGTGCTGCCATTCTGGATTGCATGAAGAATAGGATAAGTTTAACACTTTCTTCTCAATCACCAAAAAAAAAAAAATAATAATAATAATAAAACAATAATAACAATAATAATATATTGTTTTTGCCAACAAGCACATCTTTTCATGCAGAATTCACACAATTAAAAAAAAAAAACATCATACCCTTTTCACGCATTTTAGTTAATGTCAGAAAGCAATCGAGCTAAGCCAGTAGTAGTACTGGACAGTGTCGTGTAAACATGACTGATGACGCGAAACGAGGAACAGACAAACCGAATCAACAGGGTCATTTACGCTGGAACCGCTCTAATTGATTCAAACTTGTGACTCAATCATTCGTTTTCGAATTTTGCCATCGCTTATAACGATTTTAAAAAGCATGTAGTGATGGGTGAAATGGAACTTTTCAAAAGACTGAATCAGTTAAACCATTGCGTCACAAAATGATTCACTCGTTCGAGGCACACCGATTGGATCACATATTGCGAATCATTTGATTCGGATCGGGACTTCAAATTGCGTATCGCAAATAATTTGATTTAGATTGGAACTTTGGAGCACGTATCATGAATCATTTGATTTAGAGTGAAACTTGTTTGTGAATCATTTTGCTAATCAAATTTTAAAATCAAATGACTGAAGTTCTGATCCAAGTCAAATGATTCGCTATGAGCGCTCCGAGTGCTTATCTGAAATTATGGTTCTTCGGAGTGTGAATCGTGAATCATTTGTTTCAGATCAGGATTTCGAAGTGATTTCACAAATCTTTTTTTTTTTAAACAGTAGAAAATATCAAACCATAAAGGCAGTACAAACAAACAAACAAAAAAAAAAGTACACACAAATACAAATCCCTTAAAAAAATTAATGATGGTTTTACTAAAGTAAAAGTGTAGTATATGTTGACTTAGTAGTAATATTTCGTATGTGCTTCTCTTTATTTTTGCCATTTTTTATTAGTATGTTTTTTATTTATCTATTTCTCTCTTCTTCTTTTTTTGAAATGAAGACATTTTTTGATAAATCAAAAAGTAATGCTTGCAAAGTCCCTGAAAGTCCTGGAAATTGAACCCTGGTACAAACACACATTTTTGTGTTAACGTAATTGTCGTAGGTTTGTGTAATATTCTGTGTTTTCACAGTTTTTATTAATTCTTAGGAATAATGAATCTGTTTTGGTGCGAGTGAGACACACTACATTTCTCTCAACATGGAGACAGGAAAGCTGTCAATCAACAAATGGGAAAACAAAATAACTGGACTGGCATTACTTATTTCATTTTCTTGTACATTAAGAAGTAATGTGTTACTTTACTAGTTACTTGAAAAAAGTAATCTGATTACATAACTCACGCTACTTGTAATGCGTTTCCCCCAACACTGAATAAAAGTCTAACATTTCAGTTCACATTATGCATCGAATGGTTAAACAATGGTTAAACCGAACCATTTCTGCTGCTAAATTTGCCAAACTTGGTCCGTTTTATTTTGTTTGTATTGTCCAGTGTTCAGTTTCACGCACATCAGATCAGCTAATAGATAACACGCACTTACACAAGGTGGTCAATAACAGTCAGCTGACGCAGAAAGATGATTAAATAATCAACCGCTCCGATCAGCGCGTTTTCGGATGAGGACGTTTGGATTCCCACAGGAAGTCAGAAGCACCCTGGAGCAGAAGCAGCAGCTGCGCAGGTTCCTCTGTGGGGACGGACGGGGACACACTCCAGATTGAAGTCCCCTCGGTCCGAACGCATAATGACTGCAGATCAACGCAGTGACAGGCACAGCTGCTCCGACGGCCCAGAGCTGGAGGCCCTTCACACGCTAACAGACTGACACACACACACACATTTAATGTTGACACTCCCTGCAGAGAGGAAATAGCAGGTTAGGAGCGGATCACTGTATCAGAGATCTTCTGTTCTGTTGTGAGAGACACAGACAGGTTTACACTTTGGTCTAGTTCGGCTTAAACACACGATCCTCTGTCAATAAGGAAATAAAGAATCAAACAAAAATAGATTAATGTGTATCCATGAGAGAGAGAAAAAATGATGTACACATGTATATCAGTGATATGTCATAAACACAATAGCTGTCAGGTGATATTTACTAACCCACAACTAAACAGAAAGGAATAATTCACCCAAAAATGATGAGTATTTTCATTACTGTCTCACCAGTGGATCCTCTGCGGTGAACGGGTGCCATCAGAATGAGAGTCCAAACAGCTGATAAAAACATCACAATAATCCACACCACTCTAGTTCATCAGTTCACAGCTTGAGAAGACAAAAGATAAAACAAATCCATCATTAAGACATTTTTAACCACGAGTCCATAATCCATAATAACACTTCCTCCAGTGGAAAAGTCCATCTCCCGTTGTCTCTCGCATCAAAATCCAGCCACATACTTGTTTTTAATAGCTGTTTTGGCTTGTAAATGGTGCTTGATCTGTGCAGATTTCTCTCCTGATTCAGACCAGACCACTTTTTCACCGGAGGAAGCGTTATTATGGATTATGGACTTGTATTTTAGTTAAAAATGTTTTGATGGATTTGTTTAATCCTTTGTGTTCTCAAGATGTGAACTGATGGACTGGAGTGGTGTGGATTACGTGTGGATTATTGTGATGTTTTTATCAGCCGTTTGGACTCTCATTCTGACGGCACCCATTCACTGCAGAGGATCCACTGGTGGACACTACTCCTTTAAGCAGCACACAAACCTGATTTGATTGCTTTCTAAGTCTTTCCAACAGTGAGCAGCTCTTCAAACATCCTCACAAGACACTGTTCAACAGGTTTCACTGTATTTAAAAGAATGGCCCTCACACACACACACACAGATGGATGAAAGGCAGTGAGCAGCAGACAGCACATGACCTCTGCTGTGACACGCTGTGGGAAGCGTGTTTGAGTGTATCAGAGCAGATCAAAGGCCGCACACACGCGCACACACACACACACACGCACACACACACGCACACGCTCAGTGTTAAAGCAGCAGTACGTGTTCGGTGTGACTGTCTCACAGATGTACATGAACCTCCAGACCTCACTGCATATTCAGCACTAATTAACGTGATTCGTGTGGATTCGCTGTCATCGCCTCCAACATCTTCATGGAAACATCCGTGTGTTTTGAGAACTGATGATCTGAGTGTGGGAACATTATGAATCTGTGGCTTCCACACCTTCATTATTTACAGTCATTTTGATTGATCTGTCATGAAAATCTGCATTTCTGGAAGCTACAAAATCTCCTAAAGCCTCTAAAATCTATGAAAGTTTCAGAATTTTCTTGCCGTTTGCAGCAACAAATGCAAAAGACTGTCATTATACCAAAATAAACCATACATTATCACACAGCTACCTACTAATTAAATAATTGCCTCTACATGAAATATTGATTAGAGTTTAAATGTGATCCTGGACCACAAAAGCAGTCATAATGGTCAATTTTTGGAAACTGAGATTTATATCATTGTTAAATATGTTGAACGTTGAATGAATAAGCTTTCCATTGATGTATGGTTTGTTATGACAGGACAATATTTGGTCGAGATACTATTTGAAAATCTGGAATCTGAGGGTGCAAAAAAAAAAAAAAAAAAGAAAATATTGAGAAAATCACCTTTAAAGTTCTTAGCAATACATAGTAACACTCAAAAATTAAGTTTTGATATATTTACAGTAGGAAATTTGCAAAATATCTTCATGGAACATGATCTTTACTTAATATCCTAATGATTTTTGGCATAAAAGAAA
>JAHKKF010536681.1:0-28676 GCA_019740295.1 Labeo calbasu | reverse complement strand
AAGTTTGAGCTAAACTCTGTAGGACGTTGATCATCCAGGACCAGGATTGGACACCCCTGGTTTATAAGAACATGAAAACAAAGACTTGTGTGTTTGTGCGTTACCTCTTTTCCTTTCTGGATTGAGAATGCGTCTACTTTGCTGAAAATATCAGTGCTGGAGAACAGCAATTTTCTGGGTTTCCTCTGAGAGGAGGAGACTGCAGGTAGATAAGGTCTCCGAGACTGCGTTCCAGGGCTGGCAACTGAAAGGGGTTTCACAATCTCTTCTTGGCTCTTCTTCACAGTGCTCCTCTTTCTTACACTCACTGACTTCGCCGCACTCTCAGCGGACAGTTGGCGCTTTGTACTCGGCCGTTGTTCCTCACATAACTTCCCTTCATAGTTATCTAACGATACCCTATGTGAAACCACATTTTCTTGTATCGGTACAGTGCATAATGGCTTTGGGTCATGTTGCTCCACTGAAGGTGAAACTCCTCGGTGGCTCTTAATAGTCAAACAAACTTTGGTGCTGTTCTCATCCTTCATGCTGGTCTGTTGGCTTTCAGACACATTGTGAAGTTTGTATTTCACCACACCATTTTCAACTTTCAAATCGAAGTTTTCTTTGCGTGTGTCACTGTTTGAATCTGTGACGGTTTCTATGACGGTTGTGATTGGTTGTTGATCAGTTTGAGCTTCATCAGTGCAGATGAGAGGAAAACCTTGTTACATTTCTTTAAATTCAGAAACTAACATCTGATGACATAGTTCATACTTCAAACTATCTCTTCTTAGTTTCAAAACACTCATTTAAAATGCCGTTAGGTGGAAAATCTTACCTTTCGCAGTTGTGAAACTCATACCTTCTGTCACTTCCAGTAGTGTTGGTAGTACCAGATTTATATTATGTTTTGATTTCTGTTGCAAGGGTCTGTATATATCTATTTTCTGCCTGTGTCCACCCCTATGAAAGGATAGCGCACTAAAAATACACTTGGACTTATCATGACAGCCAATGAGCTCAAAGATACAAGAGAGGGGGGAGAAGAAGGGCATTTGATGTTGGCACGGAGGGTGAAGAAGGTTGTGGTTGGTAACTGATAAATTTATTAGCTAACACACATGCATAAACAAGTTTATCTTGACCTTGTTAAAGGGTATTAAAGTCTTTGTTTGATTGTTTTGTCTGCTTTTTTTAGGTGGGAGGAACATACACATACATTCATAACAATAATTCGTCATAATAATCGTGATCTCCTTTGGTGCCAGTCCTGAACTCGTTAACCCTGTTCTCTAAATTACTATCCTTCTGTAAATAAAATCACTGATATGGAAATTGTAGCAGACCTTAGTGGATACTGTCGCTATGTGCAGGAAAACAAAGCAGTTTTTATTTCCATACATAGAGACCCTTCCTCCGAAAACATCCTCATTGGCTCAGGCTCCATGTCAGACAGTCTGTCGGGGGCCCTCAAGGGTCCTCTTACATACCCCCTCTAGCAGGCTGAATTACCCCTGACCAATTACCTATTGGCAGTGTGCCAGAATAGCAGTGACTACAGTTATGTGTTTATTTATGAAGTTTTCCCCTCCAGGTTGTGGAATAAAACTTGCATAAGTTTTCCTGTTTCTGGTTTGCCTCATGTTAACATCAAGACTTTTCTATGCACATGCAGCCTTGGAGATAACATGAGGACATGACGTGATGGTCTTTCTCCTCGAGATGTGATAATCAAGAAGCCCAAGATGTAGCCTTGAACAGTGCATAAACATATATGAGGCATGTTATTTTAATGTTCCTTGAGGTTTACTTACAATGTTAATAAAGGTTTTTGCAGAAAAAAACAAATATGTGGAAAAATGATTATTTTCAACCATCATTCTTTGTGGTTCTTTGTGAACTCTCCATGCCTCTTTTACAAAACAAAATGCTCCGATCATTCCTCAGACACGATCCAGGATGTTATTAAAAATAAACTATCCACTTGTTTCTTACGCTGGGATCGTTCTGATATCTGTACAAAGACGCGGATGTGCCGTTTAAACCAAATGCACCAAAATGAACGTTTTTTAACTCCATTTGTCCTGTTGACGTCACACTCAAGTGTGCGGACTGTCAGAAAGCAAACGTGCATCTGTATACTCTATTTTGTGTAGAAAACATAGCAGCAGTGATTGTAATTTCTATTTCCTTTTGACGTGACACTAGCATTCAGGATAATCAAGTGTCAAGCCGTTAATTGACTGAATCGGAATAATGAGAAGATGACTATTCGTCGATACCTTGCTGTGGAGGCAGTGTTTATGCAAAATGTTTGTGCCCCCGTGATGTCGTCTTGCACCTCAGATCCAAACGAGCCATTTTTGGAGCTTGATTAAATAAATGCTTTGTTTATAATGAGGACATTTTAAGCTATGAAACTTGTTTTAATAGAATGTTTTAATGCTACAAAGACCTCTTATATGCAAAAAGATCAAGGTAAATTAGATTTTTCATGTCATGTTTTTATTTTTGCTTCAAAGGTTCCATGAAGAACCTTTCAATTCCACAAAAGGTTCTTTACAGTAGATAAAGATTCTTTAGAGTATTAAAAATGTTCTTTGCCCTAGAAGAATTTGTTTGTACTTTTAAAGGAGAAGTAAAACATTTGACGTTAAATACTTTTTCATTACGATTGGAGTTTTTTGACATACCCTAACTCTCTTGAGCCAGAATACACAGTGTTCAGGCAGAGCAAGACAAGATTTGACATTAAAAAGTATAAAAATTATTATTATTAAGTATAGTATTGTTTTTTATTAAAATAACCAATCGTTTCGCTAGATAAGACCCTTCCTCCTCGGCTGGGATCGTTTACAACCGCATTTGGGATCGTTTGAAGCCGCATTTAAACAGCATTTTGGAAGTTCAATCTCAGGGGACCATAGCAGTCCATTATATGGAGAAAAATCCTGAAATGTTTCCTTAAAAAATATAATTTCTTTACGACTGAAGAAAGAAAGACATGAACATCTTGGATTACAACAGGGTGAGTACATTATCTGTAAATTGTTGTCTGGAAGTGGACTTCTCATTTAAGAACTGTTGACTGAAGGGTTTTTCAATGGAATTGCTTTGAAAAACAAACAAACAAACAAAAAAAAACTGTTTGGATTTCTTCTTTTTAGGAGTGTGTCTATATCTTGTGTAGGCAGAACATAAAAGACCAGTGGTTCTCAATCATTGACCTGCACTGCACATTGTGGATGTCTCCCTTATCTACTACACCTGATTCAACTCATCAGCTCATTAGTCGAGGCTCCACGAACTGAACTGGGTGAATCAGATAAGAGAGACAAATGTCCAGTGCTTTGATACTGAAGGATCAGTAGTACCGAGCACTGTAACACAGTGTTCTCCTCTAAAGTTCTCAAAGAACCACATTTCTGAATAAAGATTCCTAAATTAATAGTCACTCACAATTTATACAGGAAGAAAGAAAAATAATATGTGACTCTGGACCACAAAACCAGTCACAAGTAGCACGGCCATATTTGTAGCAATAGCCAATTGTATGGGTCAAAATGATCGATTTCTCTTTTATGCCAAAAATCATTAGGATATTAAGTAAAGATCATGTTCCATGTAGATATTTTGTAAATTTCCTACCGTTAATGTATCAAAACTTAATTAATTTGACTAATATGCATTGCTAAGAACTTCATCTGGACAACTTTAAAGGTGATTTTATCAATATTTAGATTTTATGTTTTTTTTTTTGCACCCTCAGATTCCAGATTTTCAAATAGTTGGATCTTGGCCAAATATTGTCGTATCCTAACAAATCATACATCAGTGGAAAGCTTATTTATTCAATCTTAAAATTGATTTGGGCTCCAGGATCACGTAGGCTATCTTAAATAAAACTGCTGTGGGGCTCTCCAAATTGCACACTAAGCACGTGTGTCGTGTTCTCCGCGCGCTCTCTAGTGGGGAAGCTTTCTCTCATACTAGTTTTAACTTACACATGTCAGTTATCAGTCGGTTATTAATTTAATGTCACGTTTAGGATATTCTTAAACAGGAGGAGAAACATTTTTTTCCTCTAAACTTTACACAGATATTGATGATCCATCCGTGTCGTCCAGTCTCACTGTTTTGCTGGAGCGTGATTGGTCCAGATTCACGAGCTTTTGTTCGCTTGCGGCACTTCTTGCTCTTGTGCTGTCATGCACACCTGCGGAACAGTCGCGAGCACCGCTAATATGCCAGTCTGCGTTTCACACTGACCACTAACCTGACCAGTTAGTTTGGATACAAAGATAAGCTAACTCTCAGAAAAGCTTCCTCTGGATGTGATTTCAGACATTTCAAGGTGTACCAAAGTGAACGACATCATGAAGACGGATAGAGACGGTAAAGACATGAGGGGTGTGACTGTTAACCGCTTTGCTGAAGGTAAGGATATTTCTTTCGAAACGGACAAGGTGAGAAACTTTATAGAAATAAATATTGAAGGAAATATAGTTGTGAAATAGTTTTCAAGTTAAAAAATACAAGGTTGTGTTACTGTGGTAAACCTGAAATTCCTGCTGAACGCTTTGCGTGTTTGAATATACGTTACTACAAAAAACGATGTTTTTCATTTCTACACTTGAACCAGGGCGAAGTTGCATAAACAAAGCCACCTCATTAAGACGGTGTCATAAGAACTAGTTTGACTAACTAGCAGTTAACCAAGTGGTTATCAGTCTTACTTTTTTCATTCAAATTAGATCAGTCTGTTTGTATGTAACTGACTTTAAAAAGTTATGATTAAGTGTCTATCTTTTAAGACTAGTCTAAACAGTTTATGCAACAGGCCACAGATGCCATTTCCAGACAGTCTTAACAAACATTACCATGGCAACCATAGTTTAGCAACTTGTTGTACATTAAAGCCATAATAGATTATTATTGGATAAACGCATATGTTTATATTCACATTTTACTGTATATTGTTGTGGATGTGGCTTTTTCCAAAAATCCAAACACTACCCTCCTGAAAAATAAATATGCTAAAATGCATTTAAAATACAATTTATTTAATGCTAATTATAGTACAAATACATTTACATTTATGTACTTATTAAAAATGCCCTGCAATTGTGCTTTTAGGATATATTAAACTGGTATATTTAAAGTCTGCTAAATTGGAACAACTAATTCTGTACTTTAATTGTGCAAAAGTGCTGAAGTCAAACTAAAGATATACTGAAGTATATTTGATTGTGCTAAAGTGGAACTATTGCAAGTATACTTAAGGTACACTTTAAATATGTCGCATTTAAAGACCAATATTATTCATTATTACAATATTACTCATCAATAGTGACATTAAAACACATTTTAGACTTAATATGAAGAAATATGTATTGTGCAAAAGTAGTACTCCAAAGTCTTGAGTAGTGATATGTCAGTAAATATGTTAATAGATTTGAACTATTCTTAGTATGCAATAAATGTATTTAGAATATATTACTTTTTTTTTGTACTAGGGTAGTCTTCATTATCACTGCCACAGTCCCATTATCTTGTCCTGTTATTCGAGACAAGCACAAGGCCAAAGTTAGACTGCAGAAGTGATAGCTACTGCCCAACCTAAATAAATATAGTTTGCTTATAATTATATTGTAATGTTATATATTACACACGTTAATCTGTCTCTTAAAATGATGTACATGCAGTTTTTTGGACAGGAGCTGCAAAGCTCAGAAATGTTATCTTATCATCTGCTCATTTTTTTGGATTAACAATTTAGGCATAGATAATTCTTGATGTATTAGCACATTTAAATGAAAAACGTGTATGAACAATGATTTCAGCATAATTACCTTCTCTGGTTTTTCTTCATGATTAAGCTGTATTTTCTGTTCCCTATCAAGACTGACACAACAAAGAAAGGATGAGTGTCCCAATAGCTTGCTATACAATAGAGCTGCACATAAGCTGCCTGGGCTCATGCTCTTAGGGTAATGAGGGAAGGAAGGACTGCTGGATAAAGATTCATCTTTTTATTCTGCTGTCTTTGAGCTGTTAGTCGCGCAAAGTCAAACGCTATCAGTTTGTCTGATCAAAGAGGATACCCTGTTTATTAATCTATACCAAAGATTTAGAAAGCCTCCTTTTAAGGAATCATTTTACATCAGCATCCACCACAGCAGTGGTGTCATTTCAGGCTCTCATTTGCCTGAAAAATTAGAAAATTCCCTTAGTACGTGTGTAGACATAACATGCTTTCTCCCACATATTCTCCTGGCCTTGGAGCTCATGAAGTACTGCAAGTGTGAGGTAACTTAGAATTTTTGTTGCACTCTTCGTTATTGACTCATCTTTGGTTGTGAATTCAATAGATCGTGTGACAGACTGCATTAAGGTTCACTCCATTTTCACATCTTTCAGATTTGTTCTAGCATGTCAAGGTGTTACGATATAAATTAATTGTTTTCTTCATCCCAAATCTCACTGTGAATGCACGTGCATGTTCCTCACACATGTACTCGCACAGACACATACTCTCACTGATACTTTACTTACATTAGGTGAGGGTCCAGGGGAAGGAAGCTCCACCCTTTGTTGTTCACTCAGTTTGACTGTTGGCTCTTCCTGGAGATACAATACAACTCTGTGTTCTTGAGTGTGTGTGTGTGTGTCTGTGAAGCAAACCCAAAAAGACCTGGTGTTTGGCAGAAAAAAAGCAGAGAAAAATATTGACAAAAGATACTTTGAATAAAAATATTCACTCTGATAACTGAATTCGACCTATAACAATACGCATTTTGACACTGTGTAGTTATTGTAGTTATTGCAGTGTGAATGCAGCGGACTGAGAAAAAAAAATCTGTTTCAAAAATAGCAGTGAAACATATGGAAGCCTGTTTTTGCTACTGAATAAAAAAAGGTTATTGCAACATTCTGTCTCACTTCTTTTTTTCTCAGAAATGAGTTAAAATTGTGAGAAATAAACTCATAGTTCTGACTTTTTTCTTAAAATTGTGATATAAGTTCACAATTTTGAGTAATTGCGTGATAAACTCACAATTGAGTTATAAAGTCAGAATTGCGAGATGACTTTTTTCTCGGAATTGCATGATGTAAACTCACGATTGCGAGAAATAAAATCAGAATTAAGAGATTAAAAACTGACTTTTTTCTCGCAAATGCATTTTGTCATGCAATTCTGAATTTTTTAACGCAATTCTGACATTTTTTCTCAGAACTGTGCATTATAAACACAATTGCGAGTTATAGAGTCCAGTTTGAGGGGAAAAAAGACTATGTTCTAAGACTAAGAGTTTATATCTCATTTGCAATTCTGACTTTATATTGTGAATCTGAGAAAAAGTCAGATTTGCGAGTTCTGACTTAATTCGTAATAATGTGTTGTAAAGTCAGAATTGCGAGTCACAATTGCAAGTTTATATCTTGCAATTCTGACTTTATTTCTCAAAATTCCGACTTTTTTTTTTACAATTCTGACTTTAAGACTCGTAGTTGCGAGCTTATCTTATGCAATTATGACTTTGTGTTGTAAAGTCAGAATTGCAAGATATAAACTCACAGTTTTGACTTTTTTTCTTGCAGTTGCGAGTTTACTGACTTTTTTTCTCAGAATTGCGTGATATAAATTCGCAATTGCGAGATATAAAGTCAGAATTACGAGATATAAACTCAAAATTCTGACCTGCAAATGCGAGTTTGTCTCGCAATTCTGACTTTTTCCACGAAATTCTGATATAAACTTACAATTGCGAGTTATAGAGTCCATTTTTGGGGGAAAAAAGACTGATATGGTATTACAATTGCGATTTTATATCTCAGAATTCTCACATAACTCGCAATTGTGTGAGTCACAGTTACGACTTTATGTCTCACTATTGTGAGTTTACATCTCGCAATTCTGACTTTTGTCTGATTGTTTCTCAGAATTGCGAGTTTTTTCTCGCAATTGACAGTTTTTATCTCACAATTCTGAGAACAAAAGTCATAATTGCGAGTGTACATCTCACAATTCTGACTCTTTTTTTCAGAATTGTGTAATACAAACTCACAATTGTGATAAAATTGTCAGAATTTGTTGCAATTACATTTTTTATTTAGTGGTGGAAACAGGCTGCCTTAGAAACATACGGAGAGAAAAAAAACTGCAGTAGCTCAAAAATCTCTCTCTCTCTCTATAGTAAATATATGCAGAGTAGTATTTATATTTTTCATAAAATTTTCTTTGCAGTTTTGTTTTTTCTTCACAAGACATTTTTCTTCATCCCAAATCTCACGGTACATGCACTATAAAAACATTTTTATTTACCAAAAATTGGTAACTAATAACAAAAATTTTAACTAATAAGGCAATTTTGCATATTTCCCAAAATATTGTTAGCTAGCTTGAGAGCAAGAGACATATTGTTGTAGCAAATGAACAAAAAGCTATAATATAAACATATACATTTGCAAGGCATACAAATGTTCATGATCAGTACATGTAAGATTTTGAGTTGCGACAGTCCTGATCCCTGAACATTGACCTTTGCAAGAAAATACCCTTCTTTTTTTCCAAATGCCAGTATTTTTGTATATTTGGATAACTATTTCATGGACTACATATTCCTGATCTCTCATTTTGCTAATAATTGAAATGAACCAAAACTGTTTGGAGAGTAAAAGATTAGCTTTACTTATCAGAAAATTCATAACTTGTGTCTGTGATGCGAATAGATAAATCAGGAGTTATGCAAAAAGATGGTATGTGACGTTTTGGGGTTGTACCTCTTGGCCTAAAGTGTTACAGTCAGCAGTCACTACCCATAAATCTCCAATACCCATTGTTTGTCCAGAAAGACAACAAAACATTTCCTGTGAAGCTTATGATCTGACTATCACAGTCAAACACAGATAGGAAGTGAGGTCTAGGGCACACAAGTGACAGCACAAAGTATTCATTAAAAGTGTGTGTGTGTGTGTGTGTGCTTATGAGACAGCTCCAAAGAGTAATTGTGTAAGTTATACGTTTAGACCTCTGACAGCGAACACAGGGCACTAGGGGGCAGTGCGGCACCCAGAACCCTCTTTGCTTTGCTGTAGGGATCTCTCTCTCTGTTGGCCAATGCACATTGCGTCCCTAATCTAGCCCAAATATTTCGTTGTGTAGTACGTGTGTTTGTCTGGCACCTCCGGACAACTCTGCTGAACTCAAGGACAATAGCAAGGTCAGAGATTGACCTCACTCTGTGTACCCACAGCATCCTGTGCCCACATCAGGATTTAACCCTTTACACCCCCCACACACCACTTCTCTTTTAAATCAGTCAGACTATGATGATTGTGAGACGTATGATATTTCAGTAATGTCATTATGTTGAACGCTTGGACGCGTAGGTGGCCGAATCAAACGCTTTGCATGTCATACTGTAGGAGGTACTCGGTCTGACCATAAGTGAATAGTCTAAAGAGCAGTGCATCACAATACAGTCTAGGGTTTACACAAGAGCTGTGTGAACATTACAGCCCCACACACACACGTATACATACACACAAGCCTCTACAAACTCTTTTACATGCTGCCAGCAGGTGTGTTTTGTGGAAAGAGCCTTTGATGGCAACAAAATGGAGGGAGGAGAGAGGGGTTCTACACTTTTTATAAGACTTATTGTGAGGGCTGAAATAAAAAACAGATCCCCCCCGTACCCCCCACCTCACTCGACAGAGAAATAAAACAAACAGCCTTGGAATGATGAGTCATTACAGTGCTTGCTAGAAATTCCTCAAACATTCTGTTCTTCTTCGCCGCCTTCTTCTTCTTCACCGTTGTCTTCTGCTTCTTCTTCGTCGTCATCTTTATCATCTGCTAATACTGCCTCGTCATCATGTTCTGTGGTTGCTGCTAGTATATCTTCTTCAACGTCGTTTCTCTACGTCTTCTTTGTCGCCATCTTCGTCTTCTACTTCGTTTGTTCGACTTTTTGTCGTCATCCTGTTTATTGTTGTCTTTTGTTGCTTTTGTTGTTTTCTTAATCATCAAACGGTTGGATATTTTGTAGGTAGTAAGGGATAATTCACTCAAAAATGACATATTCTGTCATCACTTACTCACCGTTATGGTGTTCCAAACCTGTATGAATGTCTTTCTTTCTTCTGTGGTACATAAAAGGAGATATTTTGAAGAATGCTGGTAACCAAACAGGTTTGGTTAGTATTTACTTCCATTGTGTGGACATAAAAACACATTTCTCAAAATATCTTCTTTTGTGTTTCACAGAAAAAGAAAAACACACAGGTTTGGTTAATGAATTATCTCAAACTGTCACTTAAAAATTCTACATTTTAAATCATAAAGATTACAACCCCCCAAAATCATGTATACACTGATAAAAATTATTCTGTGGTGTAGTAAATGCTACAGAAAAGCAAATGTAATTTCTATGTGTAAAAGTTCAGGTAATAATTAAAAAACAAAGTAAATTCTATATTGGTACTTAATTTAAGCTTTTAGAAGTTAAAGCGTAAATACAAACGTTATAAAATTAAGTAAAACCTACTCAACATTTTTGATTTTTTTTCCTGTTTTCCAGCTGTATTTGTACAGTTTTATCATTGTTTTTGTTGTTAGAATTAGTAACTTGTAATTTTGTTACATCTGAAGGTTATTTTGTACTCAAAATGACACATTCATGCTAAAAAATGAACCACAGAACGTACCGACATCGTGTATTGTGTGCCAAGTATTGAAGTCTCCATGTTCGGATGAGCGCCACTTTACTGATTCTGTCAGGACCACTGTCGTCAAAATGATAGACAGTTAGCATACAGTTTGGTGGCATGGTTTTGTTCTGGGCAAAAAACTCCCTGCCCATCCATGCAGCATGTCTTGAATGAGCAGGGAGAGCAGTAATAATAACCCCCCAGCGTAAACAGAACAGAACAAAGCAGATATCATTAATGTACTTAATGATATTTAAGTGTAAGACATTATTCAGATAAAAGGAGTCTGATTCTATGAGGAATATCAGAAGCCAAGTCCTGACTGTGGCAAAAGGAGAAGTTGGGAATGGAGGGGGTGTTTTGCTCCTGAGCAAGTGACAAAGCTGCCAAATAATACTGAATAGAGCTTATATAGGAATGCCATGATAGGTATCGTATTCCTATAAGTAGATGTGATCAGCTGAGAGTCAGCTGATGCGAGCTTGACTCACGTGACCTGCCAGAACTAACGCTATATGCTTAATTTATGTAGACATGGTGGCCACGTGATATCTATTGTATAATTTACAATTAACTTATTGTTTCTAAGTAACATACACTTGGTTTAATTAGGTGCTTTATTAAGTAAAATCAAATATTGCTAAGTAAGCTTTGACTAAGTAAATGTTACTCAAACGTTTACTGGCCAAGCTAAAGTTACTTATTTTTCTTGTTAAGTTTACTTGGTTAATTCTATAAGTAAAATTATTAATCATTATAGTTCAATATTAAGTAGGTTGTACATGGCGGTAGGAGTAAAATTGACTTAAAATGTGTTAGTGCAAATTGTTACGAAGATTTTTTTATTTAAATCCTACAGGTTTTTTTTTTCAGTGTAGACTGCAACGCAACTGCCAAGTTCGAGACCTAGAAAGGTAGTAAATTTAAATTGTTAAAATAGTTCATGTGAAATCAGTGGCTCAACCTTAATTTTATGAAGCTACGAAAATACTTTTTATGTGCAAAGAAAACAAAAAAATGACTTTATTCAACAATTTCACGCATATGTCGTGGTACGTAAGTACGCGTCAACGAAAAAAATGTTGAATGAAGTCGTTACTTTTGTTTTCTTGCGCACAAAAAGTATTCGCATAGCTTCATAACGTTGAACGAACCGCTGATGGACTATTTCAGTGGTGTCCTTTTTACGTTTTTGGGCCTTGAACGTTTCAGTTGCGTTGCTGTCTATGCAGGGCCAGAAATCTCTCAGATTTAATCAAAAATATCTTAATTTGTATTCCAAAGATGAACGAAGGTCTTACGGGTTTGGAACGACATGACGATGAGTAATTAATGACACAATTTTTTATTTTTGGGTGAACTATGCTTTTAAGTGTATAAAATATATTTTTGTGGTTTGCAATCTTTATCATTTAAAATTCAAGTTTTCAATTTTTTTAAATGTTCCAATATTTGCCATTCAAAATCGAATCGACTAAAATAACATCATTGTTACATCTATTTTAATTAGTCTTTTCTCTCTTGCATGTATTTAACCATGTAGCCGCCTTTACGCTGAGATCACGGTGCTACACTGTTGATTCTCATACGCATACTGCCTAAAAAAACAAGACGCTTGCGACGTGTTACAGCTAATGTACCCAATTTCAGCAGCCATCTTTGCAGTAAATCTCTCTGAAACATTGTTGTTTCAACATGTCTTCACCAAAAATAACAGCATCAAACAATCTAGAAGCACCACACCAAAAATAATCGCATCAAACAATCCGAAAGCACCACACCTCACAACAGGGTGTGTATTTATATCATGCCTTGATTTTCTGAATGCAAGAATGACATTATTCATTATTGTGCAAGAAACAAAGGACATTACAGTGACATCAGTATGCAAACTTACAGGCACATATCGCAAATTGCAAAACATTAATCAGAACGCACGTTTTATTGACACAGAGTGACTACTCTCGCACGCAAAAGTAATGATAAACGCCAGGCGGTTTGTCGTGACGGTTTCTGCCCACAAGCATCAAGTACGCAAAGTGAAACAGAGAATTGCAGGAAACGTAGGCTTTAGGACCCAGAGTCACAGCTCAGCGGAGGCAGGGCAAGGCTGACTCACTAAATATGTCTGAGGAATGAGAGAGAGAGAAAGAAAGATAGATACAGAGAGAGAGAGAGAGAGAAAGAGAGAGAGGGAGAGGTAGAAGTGAAGAGAGGAGGGGAGAGAGAGGAGACCGGAGCAGAGGTGATCTTGCCCTCATTAGTGTCAGGACTACAGGATGATTATGGGTTGAGAAGGGAATGATGGAAGCAAACAAAGTTCTTCATTTCGTGCCATCCGGTAAGATCCACATGCACTCTCACACATACACTCACACACACACATATGCACATGCTCCTGCGCCGTCACGACTGAGCATCCGAGGGTTCCCTGAAATTTGAGACTGTGTGTGTGCTAAACATGTGCAGCGGAGAGGGTGCATGTGTGTTTGCGTGTTGTTGTAAGTTTTCTCTCTGTTGAATCCTGCAGGTCTGTGGATTGTTTTTCTCACACGCTGCCACTGCTGCTGCTGCTGGTGTTTTTTGGGGTGCGTTATGCTGGAATGCAGACGGGCTTTTTCGGGGCTGGTTTTCTGGAATGCGTCGTAAATGCTTTTACGCTGTTAATCTTAGTCGAGTAAACAGGAAAAAAGAAAAATGACATCACGCACTTTGAGATCCCCGCACACACTGTGCAAAAGCACGCGCACGCAAATACAAATGAGGGAGAGGGAGACGTGAGAAAAGAGACTGATGCAAAACACAGATCAAAATCAAGTACCTGTAGGGCAGCGCTCTAAACAAAACCGATATGCTTGATAACAGTGTGTGTGTGTGTGAGTGAGAACGAGAATGAGCGGATATGTGTAGTTGGTAGTCTTCTGGGAGAGCAGGTCTTATTTGTACGCAATGTTGCCGTTCAATTCGTCTCATTGCGAGAAGTCTAATACCGCATGCAACACACATGCGCCGTCGTACAGCACAAGTGCACCTACATCGCTCTCTTTCCGTCCTTTCCCTTCGCCCAGTGTAAACACAGTAGGTAATAGAAGTGGGAAGACACTAAATCTTGTGCTCGTCTTCCCACCGATACACACACACACACACACATGCATAATGAGACTGTGATTTGCATCCTTCGCCTGAGGGTTGAACTTCAAATCAGTTGATGTCTCAATTTTCTCTCCTCGCATGATTACGTGTGTGTTTTTCCATGTGTGTGTGACACACAGCATCAAGTGCGCATTTGATCAGGCTGTTGTAATTGACACTTACTTTGTGGCCGTCTCGGCTTGTGGATGATCATTGTGGCACTCTGTCAATACCATGATTTCCACCGAATCTCAATGTCATTGGAGCAGGTCAGGGGCAGGGAGAACTTTCTGCCATTTCACGTAGGATTGAAGTTGGTCGAACGGATTGATGAAAGTATTAAATTAACAACAGGACTAATGTCATAAGCAATGTCCTCTGTTTTTCTAACGAGCGTTGTGATTGCTCACCCGCCTCTCAGTGCACAAACATGAAAGGTGGACATTTTGTCCCCAGATTTTTTTATTTACGATTTCCCATCGTGTTTGCGTATTGAGCGTCCGATTTGCACTGCAGATGGTGGGATGTGAATAGATGTCATTTTCTAGAAGGCCGATTGGCTTTGCGTGGCTGTGCGTCCCTTTATTTATCTTGTGTTTGTGAGTGTACAGTCATCCGGCGGGTCCCGGAGAGGTTGGTAATGCGGTTAGGCGCCTTTAGACTTTTCTATTCCCCATTTGTCTTCCACCCACTGTACGTTACAGTCTGCGAGGGAAATTAGAATCACACATTCCTCTGTTTATCCTTTCTGTTTACGGTACGCTGTAAAACGGCCATATGGGCATCCTCTCTCTCATACAAAGCGTGGCGTCTGTGGGCACAGAAGAAGCAGCCTTCGCAGACGTTCACATGATGGAGAGCTTGACCCTCTTCTGATTTACAGGCACGGCCGTAACGTGGATATTTTTAGAGGCCCAAATATGTGCGCGATTTGCCAAGTGCTGTGTGTTGTTTGCTCGAGCCTAATTAGTTGGGCATCTCTTCCGCTAAAAGTCTGATTCCAGATAGACATGCCTCTGCTTCTCCGTAATGGATTAAATATAGCTCACAGGAAAAGTTACAAACGCTCCGTCCTCACTTTCTGTCAGGAACCCCCTCTCGCATCCACACAAACACCCACGCTCAGGCAAACAGACGCGCCCCCCGCCCACTCCTGGAGTAAACCTTAGATTGCTTCAAGATGTCGGAGGATGCCAGTGTTGATGAATTCCGACCTTTGATTGCGATGCTGCCCGTGCGCCAGGGGAGAAACCTCGCCACTTCTCTGATACGCACACACAGATGCGCAAGCCACCTTTCCGACTCACACGGTCAGACGTCGCGCCTGGCTGTATGACAAACCGTCTTTGGCATAAACTAGATACCATCATGGCCTTCAAATGTCAAACAGTCTTTCTGTTTTAGTTCAGAATTCACATTCTTCTTATGATCCAGCTGTATTCTTTCTCGCTTGTGTTTTGTCTCCGGTTTGGACTTCTTCTCTTGTGGCGGCGGTACTGTAGATTGTAAGAGGGAATGGTGGCCTGGCTTTAATAGAGGAAGAAGGGAATGTGCAAGCAATTAGCAGGAATCCCCCAGCAGAGCGCTCACGAAACCAGAGCAGCCGAGATATGAAGGAAAGGAAAATCTGTATTCCCTTGATGTGCAGGACAATAGTGTCCATGCAAACACATTTAAGCTGCGCATTCCCTTGGTGCCGTGTGATTAAAGACGGCTGTCATGTTGAAGCGCGTTAGCGCTGCGGTCACTGGATCTTGACGTCCACCTTTCCCTCTGGATCTCCATCTCAGTTTATCTTTCCAGGGTGTTTTACAGAAACAGGCTGGAGAGAGTGAGATCTGATGGCATCATTTTAATATTACCTACATGTTTGGTGCGGTTTGCTTTTGCACTCACGCCGCTCTGCGTATTTTCTCCTACGGCTTATAGAGTGAGACGAGGAGAGGCAGAGAGGGAGCCACCGACTCACGTACGTCTATATAGCACCATGTGATGTGTAGAGTATGCATAGATCACTATCAGGGTCACCTGGTGATTGCTCCAATCACACCGGGAGAATGAGGTGAGACGGACACATCAGCCTAGCTGCATGCTGCAGAAACATCTCTGCCGTATGAAATTCAGCTCAAAGCAAATGGCTGCAGCTTCAGGATTTCCCTGCAAATCGCCATGAATGGTTATTTCAACCGAACATGTAAAGAACGTTATAACTGCGTTATACCTCACTCTGTGTGTATGTGGGGTTTAATAAATCTATATCAAAATGGAATCTTCTCTGGTACGATCAGAAGACCCTCAGATGGCATGCCAACAGACCGCCCGCAGTCTGTTCGCTGATGCATATTGCACTCAGAAAAAGCAAGAACCGACTGAAATCGCCAGTTCTGATCTGTTTGGCCGGTTCTTTGAACATCTCAATGAAGATGTTCAGTGTTTCCACAATGAAATTGATGTCGTTAAGCAAAACTACACTACCAGTCAAAATTTGCTGTTCAAGAAACATTTTTTATTATTGTTAAATCAATATTTCAGGATTCTTTGATGAATACAAAGATCCAAAAGTCAGCGTTTTGTCTGAAATAAAAAGCTTTTGTAAAATTATGCACTATACCATTCAAAAGCTTGGAGTCAGTATATATATTTGTGGTAAATTATAGAAAGTAATACTTTTATTTAGCAACGATGCTTTAAATTGATCAAAAGTGATGTTAAAGACAGTTATTATGTTACAAAAGATTTCCATTTCTGATAAATGCTGTTCTTTTGAACTTTCTATTCATCAAAGAAACCTGAAAAAATTCTACTTAGCTGCTTTCAACATAGTAATAAATGTTTTTTGAGCAGCAAATCATAATATTAGAATGATTTCTGAAGGATCGTGTGACTGGAGTAATGATGCTAAAAATTCAGTTTTGAAATCACAGGAATAAATTACATTTTAAAATATATTCAAATAGAAAGTTATTTTAAATAGTAAAATATTTCAAAATTTTACTGCTGTACATTGGCTTAAATAAATGCAGGTTTGGTGAGCAGAAGAGACTTACTGTTCACAAACTTTTGACTGGTAGTATATATGTCTGATTTCTTTCCAGAATTATGTTTGTGAAATAATCTGCAGTTTGAAAAAATTATGAATTAAAAACTGCTACACACATTTTTGATCATTAATTATTTCAGTTTTTTTTCATGGTGGAATATTGTGTTTAAAAATGTAAAATTCTTTAAAATATAGAATAAACATGCTCCTAGCAGTTGTGTAAAAACAAAACATAAGGACCTTTTCCTGTGTAGTTCTTGACCAAAATAAGCTCTTAAACGGACCGGACTTTATGCCGAGAATCAAAAGCGTTTTCTAGCGGAGAACTGATGTATGCCGATGTCACACTTGCATGAAGAGACTAATTCAGCTTGGCCTTTCTAAAATCTTTTTAATGTGTGTTTACACGCTGAAGATCCATAACATGCTCATTTGCATGCAGAAACAGTCATTTTTCCTCGTTTAATAATTATAGCATTGAGTTTTTTCCCTCTATTACTCCCACAACAGCATGCATATTAATATTTCTTTGGCGCTTTCCACGGTTTATTTGTGGAGAGAATGCATTGTCAACTGTTTGGCTTTCTCTCTCCAGGAATATTCTGTCGAGCAGCCTCATACACACACACACCGATACAACTCGGTGTCTTTCTCCTTCTCCTCGCCTCATCACACTCTTCCCTTATTCCCAAAGAAGCAGCATGCGTGTATGTATGTGTGTCATTATTGGTCTTCAGAAGGAATTCCCTCTCTAAGCAGTCGGGAGACTCGAGTGCCAAAAAGCCTGCAGGCATATTAAGTCTCTCTCTCTTTCCGGCTCGCTCTCTCGTAGATCAGGGCTGTAAGTGACATTAAAAAGTGGCAAAGAGCACCTTTAATCTGTCTCTCTTTCTGTTATTCTGTTTAGTAGAGGTGCATCTACGCTAAAGGACCATCAGCACACACCGCTAGACAACCAAAATACCATCAGAACCTGCAAGAGGCAGCTTTCTTTCTCTCATACCTTATCTCTCACATTGCCAAAGTCATATCTGTGTCAAAGCATGGCACTACTCGTACAGGTACAGCCGGATTAAAAGATCTCAAAAACCTAAGGTCTGTGAAATAACAGTGACTAAATTCCCAAGCAGCATTTGTACGTTCTCTTATGATATTACAGCTGTAATAGCTTATGTAAAAGATGCGTTCACATGTTTGATGTGCTTTTATATTACAGGCCATGTGCCTTGTTTCTTACCTCCAGTTTTTTAATGCACATTGTCCATTTGTCAGGGCAGGGATTAATGTTTTTGGTCTGCTAGAGCGTGGTGCCATATGGCTGGATATAACAGCCTCACAAACTCAATTTACTAGATTTTTTTGTTTTTGTCATTATGCAAACCTGCCGAGATGCGCCGTGAGATTTCCGTGACAAATTAATTCCCCTCTTGATGAAAAAGTTCGAGAGATAGTTCTCCCAAAAATAATTCTGTAATCATTTATTCACTTTCACGTCGTTCCAAGCCTCGTGATTCTCTTGCTTCCTTGAAATATGAAAGATGTTTTGCAGAATATCCTTCTCGTATGTTGAAAATGTATCGGGATAGGAGCTGATGAGCTCAGGAAAAAAAAAAGTAACATTTTCATAGAGTAGTCAATATGACTTAATCCAATATAATCCAAGTTCTCTGAATACGTACAATAGCTTTGAAATTAACTGACATACATATTTAAATTAATATTTGTAAAATGTTTGCATATTTGGTGTGTTTTTTGGACTTTCTTATTACACTCTAAAAAAAATGCTGGGCTAAAAACCACCCAACTTGGGTTATTTGGCAACCCAGTGCTGGGTAAATATTGGACAGAACACATGCTCAGTTATTTTGACGCAGCTGGTTGGGTTAAATGTTTTTACCCAACATGCTGGGTTGTTTTATTTATTTCTGCTATTGTTTAAAAATAGCCTGGAAATTAAAAATCACACACAGAATTAAAAAGGCAACAGCAGTAATCCAAAGATAAACATTTATTATTAAGCAAGAACACCCATGAACAAATATATAAGACAAAATGAATTTATATGAGTGAATACAGCATAGTTTACAGTATTACATACCATTAATCTCATTTAACAATTATTTTAAAAATGAAACAGTAGCATTTTAATTTAATTTAAAAGTAGCATTTTAATTTAAGTGTATTCAAACGTTCTCTGTAATCACTTTTTATATAAATAGTGCAAATTCTCGTGCTGGTGTGTTGCCAAAATCTGACCCGGTGATGGGCTACTATTAGCTGGGGGAACTACGAACCTCAGACCGCCATCTCGCGTTTCACTCATAGCTGAAAGATGCCATCATTGACTCCATAACCTGTCCATAAATTAACAGTACTGAGATTCGAGAACGTATTTTGACATCAAATTAAATTCAGTATTATAACGAATAAAATTTATGTTATGCAAGGCAAAAGGCATTTCCATCATACGAAATGACCGCTACTGACACAGCTGACTAACATCTCATCCTGGTATGTTGCGTTGCATAAAATGATATGATTTACAGCACAGTAAAGACTTTATAAATGAAACCTTTGGTTAAAAAAAATTACCCAACATTTTTTAGAATGCAGAAAAACTATCCAGCAACTGGGAAAAATATTAAAAACAACCAAATAAATTTACCCAACAAGCTAAACCCAGCGTTTCGGTTAAATATATATATATATAAAACCCAGCATTTTTTAGAGTGCAGAAAAACTACCCAACAGCTGGGTAAAAATATTAAAAACAACCCATTAAAATGACCCAACATGCTGAACTCAGCATTTCTCTGTTAAAAGAAATAACCCAGCATTTTTTAGAGTGTGACATCTCGTCCTTTTATGTTGCGTTGCGTAAAATAATCTAATTTACAGCACAGTAAAGACTTTATAAATGAAATAAAATGTATACAAACCTTTATATCGCTGAAGAAGTGCACAGCAGAGCTGAGAACCACGCTTTCCTGTAGAGAACGCTAAAGCCCACGCTCTGACTATAACTCAGCAGCTGGAGACAGGCTCAACCCAGCGGTTGGGTAGAATGAATGAATGAACCCAGCATTAAAATTTATCCAGCAGCATAGTGACAGAAAATCTACCCAGCACCTGGGTAAAAAATGTTACAAATAACCCAATAAAATGACCCACAAACTGAACCCAGCATTTGGGTTAAAAAATAATAATAATAAATGAAAATAAAAATAATAATCCAGCATTTTTTAGAGTGCAGAAAAACTACCCAGCACCTGGGTAAAAATATTACACGCAATTAAAATAATCCAACAGGTTGAACCTAGCATTTGGGTTAAAAAAATAACCCAGCATTTTTTAGAGTTTTGAGAGTCTCGTCCTTGTATGTTGAGTTGCACAAAATAATACAATTTACAGCACAGAAAAACTACCCAGCACCTGGGTAAAAATATTAAAATGACCCAACAGAAAGAACCCAGCATTTGGGTTAAATTACCCAGCATTTTTAGTGAAACTAAAATGTAGCTAAAATAACTAAATAAAATAACTAAATTGAATTAAAATGAACTAAAATTAATTCAATTTAGCATGACAAAATATTGGCTAAATTTAATGGATAGTTTCATCAAAATACAAAACTCATTACTAAAACAGAAAACTGTAACCGTTAACTTTGAAATAAAAGTAAAATCAACTAATGTCAACACTCTAAAAATGCTGGGTTAAAAGCAACCCAGTGCTGGGTGAAATATGGACAAACCCAGCACAGTTAAATGTTTAACTCAACCTTCTGAGTAGTATTATTTAACTAAACTATTGCTTAAATATTGCAATATATCTTGTTTAAAATGAACCCAAAATAGGTTGGAAATTAACATTTATTAATATGTTCAATAAATGAACAATTATGATTAACTTGAATAAATAATAATTAAATTAAAAACATTTTAAAATTGCTTATTAATAAATATTCACCTTTTGATTATTGCTGATGCCTCTAGTAATTATGTGTCTGATTTTTATTTAGCCTATTTTGGGTTCATTTTAAGCCAGCCATATAGTAATTTTTAAACAATAGTTGAGTTAAATATAACTACCCAGAAGGTTGGGTTAAACATTTAACCCAACTGCTGGGTCAAAACAACCCAGTCGCAGGGTTTGTCAATGTTTCACCCAGTGCTGGGCTGTTTTTAACCCAGCATTTTTCAGAGAATGAATCATTTGATAACATGCACTTAGTTTGTACATACCTTTTTAATATATTGTGATTATATTTTTTAAAAAATGCCAGCATGTAGTTACTTTATTTACACTGCTGACCTTTTAGCTCACTCTTAAACCTAACCACACCGCAAAAGCCCTTACCTTAGCCATATCCCACATCAGTAGCAACAAAAGGGTTTTACTGTGCAACAACAACACAATAATTACATTGGGTTACACCTTATTTTAGCGTGTCCTTGCTACAGTGTAATTGCACAAAAATGTAATTGTACTATAGGGTTAGGTTTATAATTTGGTTTGGTTAGGTTATAATTTACTGTTATTAATGTAATAAGTAAATTAAACTATGCATAATTAAAGTTAAGTAAGCATAATGTACTGTTATTACTGTAGTATTACTGTTACTGTACATACTACTTTTTTGACGTAAGTACACAGTAGAGTCAGTGAACGATTACAGTAAGCATTGTGCAATATGATACATCCAAAGAAAGGGCATCAAGATGAGTCATGACATGTTTCATGTCAATACCGAGACTCGAGAACCAAACTTTCTTAAGATTTTTTGCCGCTCGACAGCCTCTTGCCCATATTTATTTTTAAATCTATGCAAGAAAGAAAGTCATTAGGATTTCATATGACACAAGGGTGAGTAATATTTATTTTTGGTCAACGGTCCCTTTAAGAAAGTACAAAGTGTACATTCGATTTGCAACTGTAAATGTTGATTTAGTTTTACATGGACTGCTATAATCAGTTCTGTGGAACTAGATGCTTCACGGCTGCATAACTTCCGATGCCCTTATTATGAGTTCGATTTCAAAGAAGAATATCACGTTAAGGTTACTGTCTTGAAGCAAGCCGTGGAATCGAGCGGCTGTCTTGTGTGACCTAGCACCTCAGAGATGAGCTCATTTAACTGTGTGTGTAAGAGAGAGAGAAAGAGGGAAGACAGCTTCACAACACACTCCCGCCTTCACACCAGACAAACAACACAGCCACCTCAGCCGCGCGCAACAACACGCTCGCTCTTGCACTGTTGTTTCATCTTGGCGCACTTTTATCTGTAAATTTGCATTATTCGCCAGAGAGAGTTAGTCCATCCCGACTGTATTTTTCTAGCGTGTCTGGTCTTGTCTGAAAAAAAAAATTCAAAAATGAAAGCGAGAGAAAAGGAAAAGGAGAGAGTGAATGATACCGGAGCATATTTGATGTTTTATGCTCTTTATCTTGAGTATGAAACTGAATAGATGCACAGGCTGTTTGTGGTTTTGTTGCACACTAACCACATACATGAGTATTTCTTAACAACTAGACCACCAAGCTTTAAAGAGACACCCCTCTCACTGTTCACTGGCGCAGAGAGCCTGAAATTGCCTGTGTGTGTGTGTAAAGGGACAGGACTCGCTGGTTAGTCTGTGACTCACACATCAGCTTATCTCTGTAGTTAAACGGAATCTAGTCATGGTATTAAATGCACATGCAAACAGTGATGATCCGTGTGCTTGAGAGTAAAACTACACTGACGTTCAAATATTCACACACGCACATACAGTAAAGACCTGTTCTGCCAGCTCGTGCTTCCTGTTTGCCAAGACAGCACTTCCTGTGTTAGTATGATGATCAGATATTAGGAGTTTGTTCGCTACCCCGCCTGCACCAGGTATTTTCTGTTTGCTTTAGATTTGAGTTATCGTTCGTACATGTTTCCTTGCATTAATGCGATTAGCAGAAGATTTATTCCAAAAACAGCTTTTGTTTAGTCTTTTCCTCCCTACTCTTATCTCTCACTCTTTCAACGCTTTGGCTTTGATCACATCTCCACGTGAAAAATTTTTTTTTCCTCTCGTTTGCGGGAAATGTGATTATAGAAGTGAGTGCTCAGAAAAAGCGGGAGTTTTGCATTTTAAACATGAACCGTAAAAATGACTAAATAACAACTTGATGCAGATGCAAATGCAAACTTAGCTTGTTTGATTTCATATCTGGTCTGCTTCAGCCTGCGTACCGTACCTACAGTAACCTCTAAAGAGGAAGTGTGATGCTTAAGCCATATCCACCCTTGGCCCAGAGTGATTTAAGGCTGAAAGTGCCGCAGCACCACTTCCTCTATCGGTCCTGCTCACTTCCTTTGCATATCAACAGGCGGTTGGAGGGCGGAAATAAGCATGCGGTAACTTGGCATTAGAGAAATATCTTCAGATCAGATGTTGAGCCAGGGGTTGGTAAAGGTTGGTCACACAGTATCCATAGCTGGAGGCAGCAGAGACGAAGTACCCAGTGAAAGGTCAGAGTGGGGGTAAATAGCACAGTGACTGCGTCCCCTCCGGAGGGCCTGTAGGCATGGCTGGGCTGAAGGTGTTTTGTCTGTAGGGACGGTTCTGATGGGAACACGCACAGAATACCAAGCGGCTGCTGTGTCGTCACTGACTTTGAATGGCAGGGGAGGGAGAGAGTCGTTTTTTTCCGTCTGCCTCGCTGGCTTACTTGTGGCTTCCTAAATGATTTTACGACGGGAGGACATTTAAAGAATTATGGGTTTGCTGGCTCAAGCCATTTATGCAAATTCTAGTGCATGCCGTTGATTAGAGCTGGGTGGGTTGCGAGCATCATGTAATAGCAGCGTATGAGGCGGAATGCAAAAATATGCCTGTTTTCTGCCTGAGAGTAGTCATTGTGCTGTGGGAGGGTGACCTTATATGATGACCTTGGGGCTTTTATTGTGATCATAGACCTCAGACAGTGTAAACTCTGTATTTGATTTGACGCAAACACCTATGAGAATGTAAAGGTTTGTTTGTACTGTGGATAGGTTTGTGTTGTATGGTGACGTACATGGGTTTTGATTGTTCAGATGCAACAGTATGACCTTAAAGGAGAAGTTCACTTACAGAACAAAAATGTACATATAATGTACTCACCCCCTTGTCATCCAAGATGTTCATGTCTTTCTTTCTTCTGTAGTAAAGAAATTATGTTTTTTGAGGAAAACATACATTTTTCTCCATATAATGGACTGATATGGTGCCCCGAGTTTGAACTTCCAAAATGCAGTTTAAATGCGGCTTCAAACGATCTCAAATGCGGTTGTAAACGACCCCAGCCAGGGAAGAAGGGTCTTTTTGTACATTTATATTTATATTCTTTTTAATGTCAAACATTCGTCTTATCTTGCTCTCCCTGAACTCTGTGTATTCTGGTTCAAGACAGTTAGGGTATGTTGAAAGACTCTTAACAAAAAAGGTAAAACAGTGATATAAGATGATTTTGAAGTTGAGGGAGAACGTGAGATGGGAGTTTTTCGACATACCCTAACTGTATTGAACCGGAAAAAAAACAAGTTCAGGCAGAGCAAGACAAGATGAGCGTTTGACATTAAAGAGTATATAAATAGTATAATTTCGCTAGATAAGTCCCTTCTTCCTTGGCTGGGATCGTTTACAATCGCATTTGAAGCCGCTTTTGAACTGCATTTTGGAAGTTCAAACACAGGGCACCACTGAAGTCCACTATATGAAGAAAAATCCTGAAATGTCTTCCTCAAAAAACATAATTTCTTTACAACTGAAGAAAGAAAGAAATGAACATCTTGGATGAGTACATTATCTGTCATTTTTTATTCTGGAAGTGGACTTCTCTTTTAAAGGATTAGTTCACTCCAGAATTCAAATTTCCTGATAATTTACTTACCACCATGTCATCTAAGATGTTCATGTCTTTATTTCTACAGTCAAAAAGAAAGGTTTTTGAGGAAAACATTCCGGGATTTTTCTCTGTATAATGGACTTCAGTGGGGATCAATATGTTGAAGGTCCAAAAATGCAATTTCAATGCAGCTTTTTTACTCTACCCTGCTTTTTTGAACCAAAGTACACAGATGAAGAACTAACTGTGTGTTACTTTTCCAGTGCGATTACATAATGCATGAAGTCATGCATTGCAGAGCTAGTGAAAGATGAGCATTTGTGGTTAGAGAGTATAGAAATTGTTGTTTTTAGAAAATGGCCGATCGTTTCGTTAGATAAGGCCCTTGTTCATCAAATGGCATTGTGTAGAGCCGTTTGAAGCTGCATTGAAACTGCAGTTTGGACGTTCAACCTGTTGATCCCCATTGAAGTCCATTATATGGAGGAATATGCTGGAATGTTTTCCTCAAAAACCTTGATTTCTTTTTGAATGATTAAAGAAAGACATGGATGTGTTGGATGACATTGGGGTGAGTACATTGTCAGGAGATTTTATTTCAGGAGTGAACTAAACAGGTTTTTAGTAAACAAAAATCTCCTTTAACTCCAGGAAGGATTTCTGTTCACAGAACTCAAACATGAATTATAGTGCAATTGTTTAGTTTTAACGATCAAGAAGTGTGAAGTAAGTAGAACAATTCAGCATACCCTACCAGTCAAAAGATTCTGAACAGTAAGATTTTTAATGTTTTTTTTAAAGAAGTCTCTTCTGCTCACCAAGCCTGCATTTATTTGATTCAAAATACAGCAAAAGCAGTAAAATTGTGAAATATTTTTAATATTAAAAATAACTGTTTTCTATTTGAATATATTTTAAAATTTAATTTATTCCTGTGATCAAAGCTGAATTTTTTTTAGCATCGTAACTCCAGTCTTCAACATAACATGATCCTTCAGAAATCATTCTAATATGCTGATTTGCTGCTCAAGAAACATTTTGTATTATTATTATCAATATTTAAAACAGTTGAGTAGATTTTTTTCAGGATTCTTTGATAAATAGAAAGATCCAAGGGGAGCGGATTATTGAAATTAATACTTTTATTTAGCAAGGATGTTTTAAATTGATCAAAAGTGATGATAAAGACATTTATAATGTTACAAAAGATTTCTGTTTCAGATAAATGCTGTTCTCTATTCATTAAAGAAACCTGAAAAAATTCTGTTAGGCTGTTTTCAAGATAATATGAATAAATATTAGAATGATTTTTGAAGGATCGTGTGACTGGAGTTGTGATGCTAAAAATTCAGCTTTGAAAACACAGGAATAAATGACATTTTAAAATATATCCAAATAGAAAACTGTTATTTTAAATAGTAAAAATATTTCAAAATTTGACTGTTTTTGCTGTACTTTAGATCAATCAAATGCAGGCTTGGTGAGCAGAAGAGACTTCTCTAAAAACATCAAAAATCTTACTGTTCAAAAACTTTTGACTGTTAGTGTATTTTGTGAAAGATACGACCAACATGATATCTGATGCAAAGCATTTGACTTTTTGGTCAAATTTCACAGTTTAAAGTTAAAAGGAGCCTATATCATTTATGTGATGGAATTTGTAATTGAATGTGATGTGACAAGAAGCATTAACAGAGCCGTTTCCAGCATATTAGGCATAGAATTAAGAATGATTGTAGACGTATTTTAAAATGCAAATATTATTCACAAATTGCATCGCAATAGATTGTAGCTCTTTTACAATTTTTCTTTCTTTTAATTTTTTTCTTTATATATTTAAATCCTGTCACTCTTAAATTCCTTTAGAGTAAATAAAAATGACATTTGCACTCATTACAACATCAGTTGTTCCGCTAGTGTTTAAGGCCTTGACTTAATGTAAAAGATGTGTGTGTTAAGTCACTTATTTAAATGGCTTTGTGTGTGTCTTTGTGGGTTGTCACAATACTAATGAGATCACATTGCCTTGAGACAGTACGACATATTGAACAGGCTGTTCTTCTATTGCTCACAACCCTGGTTTGGTTAGCATCGAATTAGTAATACCACAGCTGTCAGAATAACCCTCAAGAAATCATTGTATAAAATGATTTAGGTAGTGACATGAGCATGAGGATGTTAACTTAGCTATGTCTTTGTTATATAAATCTTCAGTCTTCAAGTTTTTATTGATTTTAAATAAGTGCTAATTTAAGGCACAGTATGAGGGTTGTCAGGCATGCAGAGGCCTCTCATGTTGAACTGGCCAGTTTTAGCTGATTGGAGTTTCATATCAGCTTTATATTCAGACAGCCTGTTTCCTGCGCTGACACATTCTGCTTTTTTACATCCTGCAGAATATAACGGCACAGCAGCTCGTGTTTTTGGGCTGTCACTGAAGAGAAATATGAGACAAACTCTCTGTCAGTACATCTGATGTAGTCTGTTCTCTGTACGACAGGATGGAATATGTGCAGGTTTTTTTGGTGTGTGTGCGCGTGTGTATTTTTTTCATGCTCCACTATGTGAGTGCTGTGGTACACTTGTGCCAGCCGTACATGCATACTCTCTTTAGACAGGGTGTTTTGCTGGAAAGAGAGGTACCTGACAATTAAGGGAGTCAGAAAGTGGGGAAAGAGAAACCTCAGTCACGGCTGACTTCACCTCATAAATATCTCCTTAAACGGCACCAAATGAATGTAGGCCACAGGTGTGGGAGTATGTGTGCTGGTTCCGTGTGCATGTGTTTATGGCCGAGTGTGAGCATGTTGGAGTAAATACGTGAGTTTGTGTGTGTTTGTGTGGCTGTTTAGTGACCATCATAGGGGCACGAATAGTGTACAGCATATTCACGTGTGCATATTCACACTGATTCTTGAGACATGGGACAACACATGAGACAACGTTACATTATGTTTCAGCTTTAAAAGAAATCAGAGATTGCCATTTGAATGTTCTGAACACAAATTATTGTCCTTAGACTATAACTCAACATTTCATATCCATCAAAATAGAGACAGAGATAACAGCGATATATTTATACATATTTTACCCACTATGTCCCATGGAAACTTGTTTCCGCCACTGAATGAAAAAAAAAGGTAATTACAACTTTTTATCTCACGATTCTGACTTTTTTTCTCGCAACTGTGAGTTTACATCATGCTATTCTTGCTTTCTTTCCCAGAATTGTGAGATGTAAATTCGCAATTGCGAGTTATAAAGTCAGAAATGTGATATATACTTGCAAAACTGACTTTTCTCAGAATTGCGAGTTTATATTTCACAATTGTGACGTTTTTCTCACAATTGCGAGTTATTAAGTCAGAATTGTGAGATATAAGAATTGCTATTCTGAGAACATATCAGTCTTTTTTTCCCTCTTAAAACTGCACTTTTACTTTTTATTTTATTAAATTTTAAACTCACATTTCTGACTTTATAACTCGCAATTGCAAGTTCATATATCACAATTCTGAGAAAAAAAGTCAGAATTGCAAGAAAAAAAGTCAGAATTATGAGAAAAAAAGTCAATATTTGTGAGATAAAAGTCAGAATAGCATATTGCATATCAATCTTTTTTTCCTCCTCAAAACTGGGCTTTATAACTTGCAATTGCGAGATCATATCTCGCAATTCTGAAAAAAGTCAGAATTGCAAGATTAAAAACTTGCAATTTCAAGAAAAAAGTCAGAATTGTGAGATACAAACTCACAATTGCGAGAAAAATTTCAGAATTGCAAGAAAAAAGTCAGAATTGTGAGATAAAATCTTGCAATTGCAAGAAAAAAGTCAGAATTGCGAGATACAAACTCACAATTGCGAGAAAAAAGTCAGAATTGCAAGAAAAAAGTCAGAATTGTGAGATAAAATCTTGCAATTGCAAGAAAAAAGTCAGAAT
>JAHKKF010536680.1:0-16715 GCA_019740295.1 Labeo calbasu | reverse complement strand
ATCCATATGAAATATGCCGACTTTATCTCTTAAGCCGAAAACAAAGAAAGCGCTAGTTTATCAATAAATTATTAAAACGTTATTGCAGTCTTGTTGTTTTTACCTGACACATTCATAATTATTATATCTGCCGGTGCACAGTGGCAAGCTTTTTTTGTGTGCACGCTTTATTAAAGGCTCATTATTATGATTTACATGGTTTATTAATAAACGTGGGACTAATAATCGATCAATGCTTAAAATGAAACTACTAGTCGACCAGACAAATCTTTAGTCGAGGGCAGCCTCATTGTGCCCACGCTTAATGTGTCATGTGCAATAATCATTTGTCCACATGTACAATACCAGCCATGGAGAGTGAGAGAATACTGGAATATATCTGGAATGTATACCTCATATTTACTTTATACTGTATGTGCTGTATGTACTGTTTACTTTCTCATGTATGTGTAAATACACATATGTGTATTTAAATGCCTGCAACCTAAAATAAGCATTATATGGCTGAAAACACTGAATAGTTGCAATAATATGACAAGCGCTCAGCGCATCTGATCTGGTTTAGCGCCAGCCAAAGCGCCAAAGCAGATTTAAATTCAGCAGTTCATCACGTGATGCGCTGAACGTTCGAATCACACCGGTAAGATCGTACCCTTCAGGGACCAGCCAAGAATGATCACACTGGTGTGATCGTACGCGTGAAAGGGTTATAAGCTGGTTAGCATTTACTAGAGCATTTCGCAGCGCGCTTTCAGAGTTACTCTGAAACCCTCCACCTTCCCCAGCTCCACCTGTATAGATCTGGTATGGATAATTATATTTGTAATTTGTGCAGCAGCAGTACATCCTAAATACTCACAGCACCATATCTGCATATGTACTGGCAGTAGCAAGTTCCTGCTCTGCAGCAAGCAGCAAAAATCTACCACAACAGCAATAACCAACAGCAGCAGCAGTTCAGCAGCAAAGCAGATCTATTCCACCAAAACAAATACATTAACACTGTCATATCCATCACCTTGCTAAAATCTTCTTAGAGTTGTCATTAGAACTTCTTATAATGATATTTACCTTGTGTTCCAGGACTGAAGATACCTGCTGTATCAGCAATTCTTAATGAAGCTAATCAGCTTGAGTCTTCAGTTGATGTCCAGAAAGCAATGTTTATAAACATTTGGTAAGTGTTCTTTGAAGGATTTGCATATCTGACACTAGAATATGTCTACGCCTTACAGTTTTCTGTTTCTTCCAGCTTGTGTGCCCAAATGCTACCAGGTGGAATGTTTTCAGCAGTCGAAAGACTCCTGAGGATAATCAAAGACAAGGGAGAGACAGCCATCAGAGCTCACTGTACAGCCATCAAAGTGCATATGTAAGCAAATATTACACAGGCCTGTATGCTTCACTTTTTTTTATTTAAACTTACAGCAGTTTTGTCTGACAAGCCTGCTAGGTCCATCAGATGTTTTGTTGCACACTGAAGCACTGTTGTATAGCTCTGCTTATGTCCTTTTTTCCACCAACTTGCGATTTAATACAGCTGAATTTGCACTTTCTCATGTATGATATGATATTGAGCTTCGTAACCAAAGCCATTACCATCCTTTAGGGTGAAACCAGTATACTGATTGGCTCCATCTAACACAGACCAACTGATGTTAAACCTTCAAATAGACTTTAAATTATGCCACAGCCCCACTTTATATGAGGTGGCCTTAACTATGTACTAGTACATTGTACTAATTTCTTGATGTAGGTATATAGTAGTTAAGGCACCTAATATAAAGTGGGACCTATGCAACTATTTAAGCCATTCCAATGACAAATTTATTGTCCATCCATATGAGTCATGCTATAATTCATGGTAGCTTGTGCAGAAAGAATAATCACATTTATTTTTGACATGTGTTATTCTACACTTTATGAATTATCTAGGGGTTGATGTGCTGTGAAATTTGTCTGTATGTGATTCAATTGCTTAGACTACTATCTAATCAGACTTTTTTTTGTCTAGATTTTGACATTGATTGTGAATTTTTACCTTTAACTCACATATTTCTTTACCTAGTTTCACACATTGGCTGTAATCTTCCTGTGGCATACTTGGAGACCTTTTACTGTGCATAACTAGATATAAATTCACTGTTTATTCAAAATGTCAGTGTTTTTTTTTTATTTCCTGAAGTAATTCACTTAATCTGTAATTAACTTGCTGTTTTGCTGGCAGCAGAACAAGTGCCGGTAGAAAAGTTGACCAAAATAGCAACAGTAACTAAGGTGGACGGGACAAAGAGAAGGGATAATTAAGAGTGCAGTATTGATATCCACTTGTAGTGGGTTATAAACTGCAGTGATGACTGAGGTCAATCACTCACAATAACTTTAAAGGATCGGGTACTTTAAAAGAACATCCAGGTTGTTCTTCAAAAGATACGCGTTGCTTGGCACAATACTGGGCGAGAGAAAACCTCATTCTTAGTATTAAACTCTGCCTCGAAAAACTTCTTTTGCATTGTTTGTGCTACAGGCATGACACCTTAAGGGATGGTTTACCCAAAAATTAGAATTCTGCTGTTTACTCAAGCTCATGCTGTTCCAAACCTGTATTCATTTCTTTCTTCTGCATATTACAAAATAGGATGCCATATTTGAAAAATGCCTTGGTGACTTTCACCTTTTTAAAAAAATCAGATGAAACATTCTTCAAAATATCATCTTTGCAGATCTGCAAAGAAAAAAAAAAGTCATACAGGTATTGAACAACAGGAGTGTGAGAAAAGAATGACAGGATTTTCATTTTGGGACGAACTATGCTTATGAATCATGCAGCTTATGGAACAGAGGTGTGGTATTAGTTTTCTTTGAAGATGTTCACCAGGTGGACAATAAAATGCATTAGTAAGAACCACGTAAAAATGTAGAAAAAATGTGGTTTAAGTAATTAAAAAAATATATTGTATAACAGCTCAAATACCAGGGGTAATAAAAATTCAGATTTTGTCTCTGAAGTGATTTGATGACAGATTAATGTCCAATTAACACATAACAACCCTCTCAAGTAGCTGGCTAAATCTCCAAGGGGCATTTATGTAATCTGTAGCTGCATTAGTTGATTACTATGGTATATGATTTCATTGCCAGGCATCTTGTATTAAATAGAGCTTGTGTCTTAGATTTTTTTGTTCCCAATAAAATTGTACAAAGAAAGAGCATGCACAGATTCACAAACAGCCCAACATGGAATTTGCCCTGGGTCTAGACCAGCAGAGGACACTAACAGCAGGTGCTACACACAGCCTGAAATGTGGTATGAGATAAAACATGATTTATCATGATATGCTTTAAATCAACAGATGGGAGAAAAACACCAATCTGTAAATGGAAAACAAAACCAACAAATAGGAAAGGGGGAAAAAAAACGTGTGTTAAATTAAATAAATAAACTAGTGCATAGAAATAAATAAATGGCAGAACGGATTTTTAACATGAAAACAAATTAATATTCTAATAAAGTACAATTCTAAAATATGATTTTAATGTTTTAAGTAACACTAAATATTTTATAATTCTTTTATATTTTATTATATATTTTTAAAATATTTTATTTGAAATATTTATTGGAATAGATAATCTTAAATTACCATGTTGTGTCAGTTCTACATTTCTCAGTTGTTTTCAAAATAAAATAAAAAAAAATCAATAGTTAACTTCAGGGCTTTAAAATTTAAATAAATCAAAGTTTAGGACAAAACACAAGAGACAAAAAGTGATTTTTAGGGCAGGTCCATATTTTTAGCTTGTCATGAAGTTTTGATGAATTGAATTTGTCCTAGGTTTCGGAAGTGGGGGAAAAGAAACAGAAGGATTGCAGCTGTCCTGGTGAGTTTCTACAAAGACAGCAAACACATTGCCGGTATTTATCTGTATTTCATGTCATTTTTACACGGGAAGTACATCCCACCCAGCCCTCCGCAGAGAGAATTGTCTCTGTGATTTAAGACACCGCTATGCAGGGTGTGTGCGTGTGTATGTGTGTGTGCGTGTGCGCGCGTGCACGTGTGTTTTGACAGCACGGCAGTGAGAGGTAGAGGCTTGGTGAGTAATAGGTGATGGTGCTTTGCCAGACTTACTCTAACGGTCATAAATTATAAAGCGAGCAATTATGGCTTTTTCCAGAAATTAGCCTGAGGAAGCTGAGTGTGTGTATATATAATACATACTATACATACTGTTCCACACCTGGGCTTCCAGTAAGCACCCGGTGTCAATAATTTATGTTTCCCTGTCTGTGCAGTTTGTATAAGCACATTATCATAGTGTTGGTGGTGATAATGGCAATGATGCTGATTGGTGGAATGTTCCTCTGGCTTATTAGTTCATCCCTGCAAATCAGACGCCAGCTCAAACATCCATCAATTTGACAAAGAACATTATTTTTTTCACATTCAAGCTATGCAATACCTGCATGAGAATGCATTTGAAATTTTCACTGAAACCTTCATGATTCTGATAAATATTGCTTTTGCCATTAATGATGTTGATAAAACATGCTGAAAGAAGTTGGCATTGAATGCTATGATTAATAAAGGACCGAACAAATATCCAGTACATTGATGCATAGGCGAAATCTTTGTGTGTGTTCAAAAAAAGAAGATATTTTAAAGTCTTTTATCATTTTAGTGCAATGATTAAAAATTAATGAAAATTTTAAATGCCTTTAGAGGCCATTCTGAAAGTAATTTGATGTAGAATTAGTGGCTGGAGTTCAAATAATGTCATTTTAGCTAATGACATGGATTTTGCAAAAGGCTGGGGGACTAGCACAACTGGTATCGTAAGAACTGTCACCACCACCCATTAATAATGAAAATCTGTTCTTAAATAAGTCGTCACTACTTGTTGAATGTTTTTGCAGAGAGTATGAGTGAAGAGTTCCAATGCAAAAGCCTCAAAAAGCCATCTCGGTCAAAAATGAGATAACAATACTGAGTGAATGCTCTCCACACAAAGTATATGTTCATAAAACACTTTCACTTAAAATGTGCTAAATCCCAGCCTCAACCCATTCAGAAGTACCAGTACTTACATAGAAACATATACATAGTAGTCAAAAAGAAATGCTAATTTTAAAGAAAAACGTCGGACGTACTTAGAAGCTTTTGTATCTGAACTCTTCAAGTGTTGATCAGTGGAAGATCATTAGTATATTAGTGTTAAAGGGATAGTTCACCCAAAAATAAAACAAAATCTGTCATTAATTAATCCACCTTATCTTGTTCCAAACCCGTAAGATCTTCATTTATCTTCAGAACACAAATTAAGATATTTTTAAGAAGTCCGAGACAGCAACACAACTGCACTGAAATGTAGTAAGGACATTGTTAAAATATTTCATGTGACATCAGTGGTTCAACCATAATGTTATGAATCTTCGAGAATGCTTTTTGTATTCGCAAATAAAACAAAATTGATGACTTTTCACACATTCGTAGTGCTTTCATGAACGGTGACAGAGACTAACTCGGAAGTTAACTCGGTTTTCGTTGAGCACAGAAAGTATTCTCGTAGCTTCGTAACTTAATGGTTGTCACACTGACTATTTTATCGATATCCTTGCTACCTTTCTGAGCCATAAAACGTTTCAGTTGTGTTGCTGTCTCCACTCTTAAAAATAAAGGTGCTTTAAAAGGTTCTTCATAGCGATGCCATAGAAGAACCATTCAGTCAAAGGTTCTTTAAAGAACCATCTCTTTCTTACCTTTTTATAATCTGAAGAACCTTCTTTTGCCACAAAGAACCTTTTGTGAAACAGAAAGGTTCTTCAGATGTTAAAGGTTTATGGAACCAAAAAACAAAAAAGGTTCTTCTATGGCAACATGAAGCACCTTTATTTTTAATAAGAGTCAGAAAGCTCTTGGATTTCATCAAAATATTTTCATTTGTGTTTCAAGGATGAACAAAGTTCTTACGGATTTGAAACAAAGTTTATTGCAACCATGCTGAGTAACATTAAGGTCAGCAAGCTCTTGACTGAAACTTTTGACGCTTTCATTATTAAAGCATTGACTGCAATAGTTCAGAGCAACTATGTTATTGTGTTCTGCATCCTACAAGCAGAAACATGCTTGTCAATGAGAGATCAGGATCCCGTAATTGGCTGGCAAGTTTGACCAAGGGGCTGTGGCTATCAGCTCGCCACAGTGTCTTGAGAGGGCACATTCAACTCTACACTGACATCCCTGCTTGAGCCTACAGGGGAGAATGAAGCCTAAGTGCTGTCTGACAAGCTGATTATCTTCTCTCCCTCTCGTGGCAAAGAATACGCAAGAGAGAAGCATAGTGGCAGCCCCGCCAAGGACATGATTTTCTCACCACGGGGGTCTTTGGAAGTGAACTAATGAGTAGAGGAAAAGGTGAATGAGAAGCACTCTGTGAAATACAGAGATACTGTATGAATACAATTCTGCGTGTCACATGCTGTATTAGCCAGCATCAAAGACATCAGTGACTGAAGTGTGGGTGGAACAAAACCTTGGACATGCAGTTGAAGTGTTCTGTGGCTTTTACGATCACAACACTAAAATCTCTTTTCCATCTATGGGATTTGCTTAGAACTCTCAACCTTGTCCCTCAATGACTACCTGGCACTATGTTTTGTCATGTCATTGAGTACATAGAGAGAGCAATTGAGAGTATCTCAATGCTTTATGGAGCAAGCTGAATAAAAGGGATACTTTCTGAGCAGGGAAGTGAGTTAGATAGAGTTCATTTTTACATGGATTAAAAAGGAATATATATATATATATATATATATATATATATGTATATATTACTACTCTATAGTAATTACACACAGAGACACATCTGTCACAAATATTTGTGTGTGTGAGTGTATATACACATAGTATCAACATCTAGACCCATTTAGGCACATTTGCAAAGAAGTAACTTTATCTCATCGGCTCACTTTTTAAACCTCCCAGTGCTTAAACACGGCAGCAGTGATATCTTTTTCTGCATTCAGCCTGACACAAATCACCTTTATGCATGAGACGCCTTGAGAGCTCATAAGAGACTTAATATGCTGGTCACACAATAAGCAGGGCTGTTTGCTTTATGTGTGACCTGCATCACATCTGCACTACAATAAAGACATGTCTTTACAGTTCAAGCGAGAATTGTTTATTTAATTTAAAGAGAAATTTATACGTCTTCCACTGCAATGTCTGTTTCTATGGTAATGTTGCACCCTGAAGGTTTTCTCCATGGAAATAATGGATGGAAATGCAGAGTTAAACAAAAGTTAGGTTTGTCAAGGTGGCAAATGCGGCGAAATATCATTATAGAAGTTTGTAGGGCCATTTACTACCTGGAAATCTTTTACTATACTATTGTGTTATGTCATTTGTGAATAAATAGCTTTATAAAATTGATAGGTGTGTTTCTACAGTCTTACCTACCAATGTGATTCAATAAAATACAAAAATGCAATTGCCAGTGTAGCTGGGAATACACATTGCATGCCAGAACCGCATAAGAAACCCCTAAGTAACTGAGTTTCTCACTAATAGACAGTCTAAATGCTACTATACTGCTACATAGATTGTATCAGTGGCACGTTTACATGCACACCATATGCTATATAGTAACTACCAAAAATCAGTTTATTGAAATCAATAAATGCAATGCTAGTAAAAGTGTTTACAAAACTTAATTTAAAAATCTGGATATTTTCTGGTTCATCAAAACATAAGCATACAGTACATCATGTATTCTACTTAGAGTATTCCATTTGTTATGTGAGCTTCGATGTTACATAAAGCATTACAAACCCCAGAGTTTCCAAAATATCAGCCAGAAACTTTATCCTCATTCTCCTCAGACTTGTTTTCCTCTCATATTTGACTGTACCACTTGTCCTGGCTGCATGAGATGAGAACATATGATCAATATCACACGAGTGTGCTGATATACAGCCATATTGCACTGCTACTTATGTGATACTGCGTTTAAACAACAGTTCAACTTAAGAAAGAGCAATAAAGTGTGTTTAAAACCCTCTTTTGTGTAAACTACTTCCTTCCACCATGGATTCAAATCTCAAGTTTATAGTTTAACAGCTGAGCCCAAGCCAACGTTACTAATTTGAAAACATCACTTTAGAACTACAGTAGTAATGAAGGAACGTTGAGTTCCCACCAGGCACACAACATCATAAAACATTCATAATTGGTTAAATTCGGTTGTGACACTGGGTGACCAAAATTCAGTTTTAATTCAATGTCTAATGTCAACGGTAATCTGATTTCCATTACTGACATCAGCAAATGTTGAAATTGTGTTGTTTTTAGGTTTTGTAACCAAAATCCAACGTTAAGTCAACGACAAATTGACATCAAATATTGATGTCAACCCAATTTTCATTCTCAACCAAAACCAACATCTGTCCGACATTGGGGTCCAACATCAACCTGACATTATATTGACGTCTGATGCATGTTGGGTCGTTTTGTTGTGACAGTATTACTGTATTAAAAAGTTCACCATATTATAGAGTATTATAAGAGCGAGATGGACTGAGAGTGTGATTACCTGCATCGGATACAACGTTTATTCTTCAGCTCAGTCTCATATTCACAATAAAAAAATAGTTTGAATGTCTTTTTTTTGTTGTAGTATCCTTTCATCTGTTTCATCTGAGTGCATTTGTTGGCTGCTTCTTACAAGGTCTTGTAGAAAACAAAAATAACTTGTTTATAACCCTCTTTCAGTCTCTTTTAATATAAAGTATTTACTGCTGACTTACTCATAAAAACAGAGTCCGTCTAATGGTGAAATAATGTAACTAAAATCACCATCATGAACACATAAAAAGTTAAACACACACATAAAATATTATTGAATAATAATATTTAATAAACAACAACAAAACGCACCCTGTGGTTGTAAGTGCTTAAATCTGCTGTTGAGACGCTTTCCTGCCACACAGGCCTCTCCCCAAATGGTACCCTAAACAGCAGGTGCATTTCCAGTACATATTTGCACGAAACTTTGGCAATATTTTATAAATGACGATAAAAAGGTATTGTGAAATTACGGTGTTTCCATTAACCAATGTTTTCCTTTTAATCAAAGGAAGCGTATGCGTGTATCTTTACAGAAGCAGTGGAGAGAGACGCTTCTGAAACATGTGTGGCACATCTGGTACTGACTAGAGTGGTCGTGATCAGCTCTGGTGGCAAAAAAACGGAAAAGAACGCCCCTTACAGAGAGCAGCCACATATGAAGTGATTCTTGGAGTTTATAGTACACTGAAAAACGATCATATGACTTTTTATATATTATTTATATATGCCATATATAATATAAAACCTGTAAAGACCTGTAAATGTGAAAAAAAAAAAAAAAAAAAACATTTCTATTGCAGCTTTGTGAAATATTTCTTGTTCGAATTGCCTGAAAAAACATCTCACGTGACCATAAAAACTTTTTTGCGATATATGGGGATTTTTGCGAAATTGACGCATTTCCATAGGCGTATATTCAAACGCAATTTCAATTTGCACAATTTGAAGGGTAATGGAAACAGAGCTAGTCACGGTCCTCCTTCAAGTCTGCACTTCTGTGATGTAATGCTGCTTTGATTATCGGGTAGAAGTCTGCTGCAGAGCTTGCTTCAGTGCAGGCTCAGCAAAAGTGTGCATCAGGGGCTATATCGACTGCAAAAGGGGTGCCTGTAAGCACCCTTCTGAAACCTAACATGACAAATGGCCTACGGTCTTGCAGGCTTTGTGATCTCATGTATGCGGCTGTCATTGTCCACAAGTCTGTAAGTGTGTCTTTCGGGACAGGGCCATATTACACATGCATAGTTCAACAAGCCAACGGAACATAGTTTAAGGTGTTTACGTTCTGGGGTAATTGGCGAAAATATAACTCTGTTGGCTTATTAAGCATAAATAGTTTAAAGAGTGTGCATGTACACACTCTCAATGACTGTAGGACATTTCTACTGCAGTTGGAGATGATTAAATGTTTTTAATTACTTTATTCATACGAGGTCAGTTTGAGATGTGAGACCAGTAGGTGGGTTTTAACAGTCTGAAGCTTGTCTGGTTGTGAGAATCAGCTGGTCTTACAGTTATTGGGAATGTGTTGCAGTAATCACCAAAGGGGCAACAATGTTTCCCAAGTGAGAGGAAACAAATTGTTACGGTGTATCCTGCACAGAAATGAAAATCCCATATGCAAAAAATCGGATAACGTATTCATAAGATATTTAGAAATGTGCTATTTTGTCAAATTTTATAACGAGTGTTGTTTTTTTTTTTTGATTATTGTTTTATCCCTTAGGGCTGCATTCTCATGCTTGAATATTCACATCAGGTTTTCTTTCCCTCTTTCTTTTCACTGCCCAAGGCAGCCCACTGGCAGAACTTCAGAGGCACTCAGCTATCATGGTGGAATTCCCCTCTAATTATTTGATGTGAGGTTTCACAGGGAAGCCTGATATGCAGTTCTTTAACCTTACTTAATCTGCAGAGATACTTTTTTTTCTTCCTTTGGAAAATATTTACTGATGCCTTGTCATTTAGGGCAGAGAGCGATCTCTTGATAAAAATCATTCATGGCTTTTAACCTAAAATATGGATTCAACATTTTCAGTGCAAGGAAACACTTCTAAAATAACGTTGCCTCAGAGCACATTCAAACATGTCACATTACTTGCAAAATTTGTTTTCGCAGTAATGCTGTTGAATAAGCACGAAGGCAAGATGCCTAAAAGGGTCTTGGCAGTATCCTTGCTTCCAACGGTATTTAGCAACTGCTTGTAGCCTAGTACGACACAACACATCCACATATTAATGAACGGGAGCAAATAATTTTGAGAAACGTGTGTCTGTGAGAGGAAAGAAAAATAATGCATCTGTCTATCTTTGCAGGAAAAGCTGCATTGAATTCTACAATATTTTCAGTAGTATGTTACTTAATATAAGGGATATGGAAATTCACAGTCAGCCTCATTTTATATTATCTAAACTCAAAGGGATAAGCTTAGGCAATGAAGTACATAGCCTCCAGCCTCCTCTAAGTGGAGCGTTAACAGTACAACAGGGGACAGAGATTGAGAACAACCAGTCACAGAGCTTTAAGGGCAGAATTTCTCACTCTCTATCTGTTGCATATCCACTATTATGTTCTACACGATTGTCCTGTCGTTTTAATCTTCATCCCTGAGGATAAACCATAACCTTGAGCTTTTGCAGAAATCTAGAAACAATGGACTTATCACACTATTCAATTTGTTTGGATTATTTTAGTCACTGTTTAACAACAATTAAGGAATATATTTAGTCTTTTTTATTAGTATGAATTCAGATTTTTTGGAGTAAAGAACAGTCCACTTCTAACCATTAATCACTGCATTCCTGCATTTAAAACACATGCAAGTTTTGAAGCAGAGATTTTGCTTTGTATTATATAGGGAGAAATTTGGGGGAATTAATTTCCAAGCCCCCAGAGTTCTGTACATTCACTACCCTTCCAACTCTCCCCCCAGTTTTTACATACTGTAAATTTAATTATTAAATTATTTGCATTAATGACACTTGCACTCTAAAAATGCTTACACTCTAAAAATTACTAGCATTAATGGCACTTACCCTCTAAAAAGTGCCAGTGCTGGGTGAAATATGGACAAACTCAGTGGTTGGGTTAAATGTTTATTTAAAAATTACTGTATGGCTGGCTTAAAATGAACCCACATAATTTGGAAATTAACATTTATTAATATGTTCAATAAATGAGCATTTATTATTGAGTTAAATATGATTATTGCTGATGCCTCTAATAATTATGTGTCCGATTTTTAATTTCCAGCCTGTTTTGGGTTCATTTTAAGCCAGCTATAAAGTATTTTTTAAAGAATCATTGAAGATTGGGTTTAACATTTAACCCAATCGCTGGACCAAAACAACCCAATTGCTGGGTTTGTCCATATTTCACCCAGTCCTGGGTTGTTTTTAACCCTGCGTTTTTTTAGAGCGTATGCAATACTACATAAAGTAAAATACTAAATAAAAAACAAATATATATTTCAAGAATTCATCTTTTCAAGTTTAAATAAATTATTTATTACATCTTTTACTATTCTTTTGTCCTAAAAATTGCATTTTCACATCCATTTCTTCTGCATCACTATGCGTAAACAAGTAGTCCCGCTAACTGATAGGTTTGCAATTATAGTATTAATCACAAGCCAACAATTTGCATTTCATGAGCATGACAGTGATGCCATTCTAATCACTCGCTTTCATGAAATGTAATATGTGGAAGAAAGCCATGAGTATTAGTTAAACAATTGCGTAATAGCAAACAACAACAGATAAAAGAAAACTAGTTAGTGGAAAAAAGAGGCTTGTGCAAAAGAGAAAGAGCGATAGAGACGTGAGACGTACTGAAGTTTGTTTGGACCCCAGCTGTGTGTTTGCTTGTGACTCACAAAACCCATTAGAAATTGGTTGGGGGGGTCAGAGTTCTGCTTCAGCCAGAATAGATTGGCAGTGTAGAACAGCAGAGTCCACCTCCAGCTCATTTTCTCTCCCTCTGTGTCACCACAAAAGCAATCTCACACCACAGGCCTCATGGACGCGTGGCCACACAAAATCATAAAAGGTTTGGATCATACTCTGTGTCATACCACCCTGGTGAGCGAGAAAGGCATGCAACTTGGAGCAAGAAGCACTTTGGACTGAATATGTTAATTTTTACACTGCATGACTTACAGAGTGAGGGCATTCCAAGAAACTGGAGGGGGGCACACTAATGGAAAAATTTAAGATGCCTTTTTTTGTTATAAGTTCTTTTTGAGAAATATCAGCATATTAGAACAATTTCTGAAGGATCACGTGACACTGAAAACTGGAGTAATGGCTGCTGAAAATTCAGCTTTGCATCACAAGAATAAATTAAACTTTTAAATATATTCAAATGGAAAGCATGTCACATTATCACTTTTTACTATTATAAATATTCACTTTTTTCTTTCTTTTTTCTTTCTTTTTTTTTAAAGTGATATTGTATTTTTGAACAATGCAGAAAAAATATTAAAAATCATAACCTCCCCAAAATTTGGAATGGTAGTGTGTGTCTGAATATGTTACCGTTAAAAAACTGTTCAAATATAATATAAAAGCTTATAGCATGGATGCATCTAAAACAGAGAAAGCAACTTCAGTTTTTAAACTTTTAATTAGTGGGTTATAACTGTTATACAGTGCCAGACTTATATTATATAATAACAGTTTATGATATTATTATATAATAATAACTTAAAGGGATAGTTCACCTGTAAATAAAAATTCTGTCCTTAATTACTCACCCTCATGTCGTTCCGAACCTGTAAGACTTTCGTTCATCTTCAGAACACAAATGAAGGTATTTTTAATGAAATCTGAGAGCTTTCTGACCCTGACATCAACGCAACTACCACATTCAAGGCCCAGAAAGGTGGTAAGGACATTGTTAAAATAGTCCATGTTACATCAGAGGTTCAACTGTAATGTTCTGAAACTATGAAAATGTGTTTTGTGCACAAAGAAAACAAAAAAATGACTTTACTCAGCAATTTCTTTTCTTTCATGTCAGTCTTTGAAATGAGTTCACAAGAGTACCTCGACGCATACATGTGATGCTGCTGATGCAGGAGCTGGCATTCAGACATAGAACATAAATCTCACTTAGTTCATCATCTGTATATTCTAGTTCAAATAAGCAAGGCTGGGAAGAAATTGCAAGTCATCATCTGTGTCGAAATCTTCAACGTGTTTATAAAGACTGTTTTATGTACAGCCTGCTTCTTCCTCTGCGTGTAAACAAGGTGCAGTGCATCTGGTTCTACATTATAAAATTAAATCATAATACATTGATTTATTACAATTTATTTATATATATATATATATATATATATATATAAAGTTTTTTTTTGTTTTCAGATTAGAATCCAGAACTCCTTGTACACAAAACAGCTGAAGTCATAACAGACCTTACTGTTTATTTGCTGATCCATGTATTTCNAAGGTGCAGTGCATCTGGTTCTACATTATAAAATTAAATCATAATACATTGATTTATTACAATTTATTTATATATATATATATATATATATATATATATATATAAAGTTTTTTTTTTGTTTTCAGATTAGAATCCAGAACTCCTTGTACACAAAACAGCTGAAGTCATAACAGACCTTACTGTTTATTTGCTGATCCATGTATTTCTCTATTAAGACCTTTCCCCACCACTTTTTTTTTTTAAACAAAGCAATATCAATCATGCTGAGGCTGTAAAAGGAGGATTTAAACAAGCTGACTAGACAAGTCAATTGATGTGTGTGACATTTATGTTTTTTTATGTGGCAAATACTGTATGTGTTTTTGTCTCGTACATACATAGCAACCTACAGAAGAAGGTGAACTCCCATAGCGATTGAGTGATTGAGGCGCTCTGTGGGGGGCGTCATAGTGGCTTCCTGCTGCGCTCAGGCAGGTGTGCTGACACCTGAGGGGGCATTTGGAGGACATTAGAGACGTGGCTGTCAAACGGATGCGCAGATCCTCGCATCTGGCCAATGCTTAACAAAACGTCAGCCACGGGTCATGGGATGTGTCAGCGTTAAACTTGACGTGCAGATGTAAAGATTTGATCCTTTTGGTGGGATGTTAAATCCTCTCCCGAGGTCCTCTCTGGGAAAATTCAGACAGGCCTATAGGGAAACGTCAAACGTCAGGAAGTGCCACAGTCAGCTCATTATAAACATTATTTAGCACACACCTCACTTTCAGAGTTATATCACTGCACATTCAGAACCGACCAAGATAAAAGGAACACCAAACAAAGGTGGCTATTTCAGGGAATAAATAATACCTTTCAGTTTGACAGACATTCATCTCCGCTTGATGACACTTTATCAATGGCAATATGAGCGGAAATAATTTCGCACTCATTTACACTCCTTTCAAAGGTGACTTCATCACCGGTGTCTGAAAGACACGGTGCCCCTTAGTAACAAATGATTACCACTAAATGAATCCCAGAGGTTCCGTCACTAATGCAGAACAAAAGGGAGCGCAAACAAGAAGGCAGAGCGGCTTCAAGATCTATTTTTCAGCTCCGCATCATTTCTTGCTTCACTGATCTATCACTAAACAACAGCTGCTGTGCCGCAGCCAGCGCAGCGTTTGCTAGGGATGGTGATCAAGAAATAAACAGGGAGGGAAGAGGGAAAAAAAGAGGGGGAAAGGAGACATTTAAGCGGTGAGGTCACGTGTGATAGCCTGAAGCTCTCGAAAGTGCTGCGGTGAGAGAGAAGAAAGATTGGGAACTCTTGGCAGGTCTGTGTCACAAGTGATGGATAACATGCCACCTGTAATGGCTGACTAGGTAGCTGCATTAGACAGGCATTTTGCAATCATTCCCATTTATTTTCTCTCCCTTTCCCACTTTCCATCATTCGTTGTCTCTTTCTCTTTTGTACCCAGAACTCAACACAGTGTTTGAGTGCCAGAGATGTAGCCAGTGGATTCATACGGTGAGCATATCTCTTTAGGTTCAGTGTAAATTTTCCCCTACCTGTAAAGATTTTAATTTGGTCCCATTAGCATACATGCTTTAAAGGGATTGTTCACCAAAAATGAAAATTCTGTTATTAATTACTCAACCTCATGTCGTTCCAAACCGGTGAGACCTTTGTTCATCTTTAGAACACAAATTATGGCATTTTTGATAAAATCCAAGAGCTTTCTGACCCTGCATAGACAACAATGCAACTGACAGGTTCAAGGCCCAGAAAGGAAGTAAGAAAATAGTGAACTCTACACAATGTTTGAGTGCTAGAGATGTAGCCAGTGTATTCATATGGTGGGCACATATTTTCAGTTTAAATGTAATTTTTTTCCCTGCCTGTAAAAGATTTTAATTTGGTCTTATTAGCACACCTGCTTTAAAGGGATAGTTTACTCTGGAACACAAATGATGGTGTTTTTGATCAAATCCGAGAGCTTTCTGACCCTGCATAGACAGAAACTGCAACTGACACACTCAAGGCCTAAAAAGGTAGTAGGGACATTGTTAAAATAGTCCATATGACAGCAGTGGTTCAACCTTAATTTTATGGAGCTACAAGAATACTCTTCATACACAGAGAAAACAAAAAGAACACATTTATTCAACAAATTCTTCTATTCCTTGTCAGTCTTCGATGCACGTTCATGAGAGTACCATGACGCATGCGCTATGTCTTGTTTACAAGCTGAAGAAGATGCACGCTGTACATAAAACGGTCTGAAGATTTCGACAGAGAGGATGATGTAGCACCCGCGTACTCAAACGCGTCACTTTTACTACTGGACCAGATCTAGGTTCTCAAGGAGTGGGGGAACAAACATAAAATCAGACTGGAGACCAGATCTTTAGTATAAAAGCCAGCACTTTACTAAAAGGCAATCAATTTATACAGACAAGTTATTTAAGAAAAATCTTGTAAATGTTATAAAAGAGAAATCTTTTCTATTAGTTTTCTTTTTTTTTTTTTTTTTTTTTAATAATTATAAATAGTTATAAATAATAAACTAATAAATAATAATATATAAAAATAAAAAAAAATAATATATAGTCAATTATTTTTATACAGTGGATCCACCTGTACTTTGTCT
>JAHKKF010536679.1:23859-37903 GCA_019740295.1 Labeo calbasu | reverse complement strand
CCACCAAACCATAAATCAATGGAAAGCTTATTTATTCAGCTTTCAGATGATATACACATTTGAATTTCGAGAAATTTACACTTACGACTGGTTTTGTGGTCCAGGGTCACATTTCTGAATAAATATGACGAAAAAGTTAATCAGATTTTCACACAAGTCCTGAAAATTGACCAAGAGAACCCAATCAAACAAATAAGATGAAAATATATAGTTTGTCATTTATTTATTGAGAAAAATGGTCCAGTGTTAAATACAAATATTAGTGTGAATCTCTGGGATTAGCAGTTAATGTTAAGGTGAAATTAGAGTCCATTTGTTTAGATGTGTTAATCAATCAATAGGATGACTATCAGGTGCCAGTGTACGCCCTGTTTTAATTAAAGAACAGGAATCTATCAAAGTCTGATCATGTTTGTGAAAGTGAATCATGGCATGAACAAAGAAGATCCCTGAGGACCTCAGAAAAAGAGTTGTTGCTCATCCGACCAGAAAAGGTTACAAAACCATTTCTAAAGAGTTTGGACTCCACAATTCCACAGTCCACAGACAGATTGTTTACAAATGGAGAAAATTCAAGACCACTATTACCCTCCCTAGGAGTGGTCGACCAACAAAGATCACTCCAAAGCAAGATTTGTAATAGTCTGCAAGGTTGCAAAGGATCTCAGGTTTTATATTCATGAGTCCATCATCAGGAGAACACTGAACACCCATGGTATAAATGGCAGAGTTGCAAGAAGAAAGCCACAACTCTCCAAAAGAAAAGAAAGAAAAAAAAAAACTGCTGTCAGTCTGCAGTTTGCTAAAGATCATGTGGACAAGTCAGAGGGCTATTGGAGAAATGTTTTGTGGACGGATGAGACCAAAATAAAACTTTTTAGGGTTAAATGAGAAGTGTTATGTTTGGAAAAAGAAAAACACTTCATTCCAGCATAAGAATCTTATTCCATCTGTGAAACATGGTGGTGGTAGTAACCATGGTTTGGGCCTGCTTTGCAGCATCTTAGCCAGAATGGCTTGCCATTGCTGGAACAATGAATTCTGAATTATACCAGTATATTCCAAAGGAAAATGTCAGGACATCTGTCCGAGAACTGAATCTTAGAAGCAAGTGGGTCATGCAGCAAGACAACGATCACAAGCACACAAGTCAATATACCAAAAAATGGTTAAAGAAGAACAAGGTTAATGATTTGGAGTGCTTGAGTCGAAGTACAGACCTTAATTCAATTGAAATGTTGTGGAAGGACCTGAAGTAAGCAGTTCATAGAAGGAAACCCACCAATATCACAGGGTTCAAGTGTTTCTGTACTGAAGAATGTTGTGCAGGACTGATCAGCGGTCACAAAATACGTTACCTGCGGCTACTGCTTCAAAAAGGGGCCACGCCAGATACTGCAAGCAGAGATTCACATACTTTTGCAAATATTTCACACTGGATTATGTTTCTCAGCAAATAAATGACAAAGTATATTTTTTGTCTCATTTGTTTGAATGGGTTCTCTTTGTCAACTTTCAGGACTTGTGTGAAAATCTGATGATGTTTTGTGTTATATCATATGCAAAAATGTAAAAAAATTCTAAAGGGATCACAAACTTTCAAGCAGCACTGCATATATACATACACTATTCAGATTTAGAAAATCTATAAATACTTGATTATTTCTAAAATATTGTTAATATTCATCACAAAATTTGAAGGAATATTAGCAATTCCAGCTGCAGTGCTGAACCGATTCCACATTTAGAGTCTCCGCAGGCTTTCATTCACCTTAAAGCGCCCTTCCATCTTGCAATCTCAATGAAAACTGGAGGAATGCTGCCAGTTTAATAGGGTTTGTCATATCATTTAGACAATTGGCACTAGGTGCCAGATTAACACCAATAACTTGGAGGTATCTGTAAGTGTTCTCTAATTTTGATTCAGAGCTCTTTTTCAAATATCTCATTTGAGTTTTTTTATACTGTGCTTCAGAATAGAATTAATTTATGAAATATGGTTAAAAAACTGCCCTTCTTCTCCTGTTAGGATAACTTTGAATATGACTAAGCAGTGACCTTGAAATGTATGAAACTATAGGCTCTAGTTTTGATCTCCACTGTGTGTGTATATATATATACACACAGATATAAAATGTCATACTGTACATGTAAAGCCTATATTTGATTTTATATTTAAAAAAAAAAAAACATGTTTCTATTTTTTTTGCTCCTGAAAAACTTCAGAAAAGCAAGTAGCTGGAAATGGAAAACCCAGAGAGCAGCAGAATCATTATAGAATGTTGAGACAAATTGGTTGTTTAAATAAAACTATTAAGTCTCATGAGCTACAGCAATCTCTGAGCAATAACATTCCACTGGCTGTCCACAACAAATGAAGAAAAGATAATAAATGCTTTTACAGGTTCTGCTTACCTGGGACAGTTTAGGTGAACTCAGATATCATACAGAGAGAACAACATTTTTGATGGATGTCAAAACAAAAAGCGGATTTGATGGATGTGAGATGCCTCCATGCCAGTTCCCCGAGTAGGACCCAACTCAATTACTTCCTTGAATTCCAAGATCAAGCCATCAAAAAAGCATTTCTACAATGCACACGCTGTTCATCATGGCTAAAAATTGCTAACAGTTTCAATAAGAAACAACCTCTCAAAGAACAAACATCAAGCACCATACTAATCATCCAGTTTCTTTCAGCATTCCCAAATGGCAACATTACGTTACCCCTGGTGAAGGCATAACAAGTTGGTATTGAGAGAATTGATATTGAGAGCTGGTGCCGGTGAGTCAGTCATTGTGTCGTGTTGCTGTTCCCTTTGGAATCATGCAGTCATTTCAAACCTCTGAATTGTGTGTAGCTTGTGGCTTCTAATTAGCGTCAGACATGATGTGTGTGCTTTTCACCATGTGGCAGTGAGCAAATGAATCAGACTTTCATACCTAAGGGACAAAATGTAATCAACCGAAGCGCTTTTGTGTGTTATATGTTTTCTTCCTGCTGCAGTTCGATCGATGAGTATTTTTGCTAAAAGTATCTTCCTTTGAAACTACTCTAGCTGGATGTCAAAACTCAACCTAATGCAATAGTTCAACCAAAAAATGAAAATTTACTCCCCCTCAGGCCATGCAAGATGTAGATGAGTTTGTTTCTTCATCTAAACAGATTTGGAGAAATATAGCATTACATCACTTGCTCACCAATGGATTATTTAGAGTAAATGGGTGCCGGGAGTCCAAACAGCTGACAAAAACATTACAATAATCCACAAAGAAATCCACACAACTCCAGTCCATCAATTAACATTTTGTGAATCGAAAAAAAAATTGAAGTCTTCTATCCACAAAATAATAGCCTTTTCCGGTGAAGTCATCTTGTACAGATAAAGTACTGTTTAAATCAGTTAGTTCTAAACAAAGATGTTGGTGATTTTTGATGTGAAAGGGCAACAGGGTTGGACGAAATGTTTTTATAGATTATGAGTCGTATTTTGGCCAGAAATTTAAATTGGAAATGCCTTGATGGATTTATTTCTTACAAAATTCAGCTTTTCACTTCACAAGATGTTAACAGATGGATTGGACTGAACTGTAAAAAACAATTTGTTGAGTCAACTTAAAATAATTTGTAACCTGACTGCCTTATAATTTCAAGTTCAGTCAACTCAAAAAAAGTTTATTCAACTTGAAATGTTAAATTATACTATGTGACAACTTAGATATTTGAGTTGAATCAACTTAAAATTTTAAGGCAGCTGGGTCACTTACCCATCTGTTAAGTTCAGCAAACACAAATATCTAAGTTGTTACTTAACATTTCAAGTTGAATAAACTTATTTTAGTTGACTGAACTTAAAATCTTAAGGCAGCAGGGTAAAATTATTTTAAGGTGACTCAACAAATTGTGTTTTTTATTTTTTACAGTGTGGATTATTGTGATGTTTTTATCTGCTGTTTGGACTCTAATTCTGATGGCACCCATTCACTTCAAAGGATCCACTGGTGAGCAAGTGATGTAATGCTAAATGTCTCCAAATCTATTCTGATTAAGAAAAACTCATCTACATCTTGGATGGCCTGAAGCGAGTATGCTTTTTCAGCAAATTTTCACTTTGGGTGAACTATTCCTTCAACAGCTGAGCTATTTTTCTCGTTCTGAACTGAAATAAAAATCAGTTCAGTGTAAAATGATAAACAGATGATGTCCCTGATGACCATGCACATCAAACGCATGGCTGTCTGTTAATTTCTTTATAAAGGAGGGTGGAGATGAACTGTTTTTGATGCAGTGGCTTCGCTCCACTCCGGCAACCAGCAGTGACGGCTCCTCTTATCAGTCTTCAAAAACTATTAGATTTCTTGTCTTATCAGGACTCAAAGAGATGGAAAAAGTGCCAAAGTGGTTTCAAGGCAAACTTTTGAAGTCTAATAATTCCCTTGAAACTAATGCGCCCCACCGTTGGTTGAAACTGGGCTTGAGCGCTCTGATGAATCAAAGTAAATGAGGCGATAATTCAAGGGCACTATCAACACACTTCTGAGGAGACGTGGATTTATTGTGGGGACAAAAATTAGCCTAACAGCTAAATGGTACTGTTTATAACAAATTTTCATCAGAATTCCCACAAAATACTGTATATTCACAAAGCAGCAAGACTATCTTGGTTGACTAGGTTCAAATTTAAAAGTATTGTTTTATTGATAAAAATTGTGTTGGTATTTTCAGATGCACTTTAAAGGAGAAGTCCACTTCCAGAACAACAATTTACAGATATAGTACTCACCCCCTTGTCATCCAAGATGTTGATGTTTCTTCAAGAAGGGAAGAAATTGTGTTTTTTGAAGAAAACATTTCAGGATTTTTCTCAATATAATGGACTGATATGGTGCCCCGTGTTTGAACTTCAAAAATGCGGTTTCAAACGATCCCAGCCGAGGAAGAAGGGTCTTATCTAGAGAAACGATCAGTTATTTTCATTTTAAAAAAATACAATTTAAATACTTTTTAATCTCAAACGTCTTGTCTTGTTCTCCCTGAACTCTGTGTATTCTGGTTTAAGACAGTCAGGGTACGTCGAAAAACTCTGATCGTATTTTCTCCCTCAACTTCAAAAATCATTGCTGCAGAAGTTCCGACCCAGTCTTTGCAAAGTGAATATGCAAAGAAGATCAAACACCCTTAACAAAAAAGGTAAAACAGCGATATAGGATGATTTTGAAGTTGAGGGAGAACATGAGATTTTCGACATACCCTAACTGTCATGAATTGGAAAAAAGGTTGGGAAAAGCAAGACAAGACGAGTATTTGATATTAAAAAGTATATTGTATTATCTTTATAAAAAATAACCGATCGTTTCACTAGATAAGACCCTTCTTCCGTGTTTACAACTGCATTTGGGATCATTTGAAGCCGCATTTTAAACTGCATTTTGGAAGTTCAAATTCAGGGCACCATATCAGTCCATTATATGGAGAAACATCCTAAAATGTTTTCCTCAAAAAACTATTTCTTTACGACTGAAGAAAGAAAGACATGAACATCTTGGATGACAAGGGGGTGAGTACATTATCTGTAAATTGTTGTTCTGGAAGTGGACTTCTCCTTTAAATCCGAGGTTGCTTCTACAACATGACAGTTCCTGTAAGTTTAGAGGTTCTTTGTTCTGTTCTTCTTCAAGCTATTATCTTCTTCTATTCTCAGCTCATATATGTCAGAGTGGACAGTTCATTTCCAGTCCCGATAACCCTGCCTTACACACAGGTGCTATTCATCCCGTGGGATCTAGTCAAGAACCTGAAGGAAAAATGGAAGTAAAAATGATTTTGTATCAGAGAGAGTGTGAGTGAAGTGTGTGTGGTCAGTGTGCTCGTGTGCAGTGAATGTAGGCCTTCTTTAATCAAGAGCCATGTTTTTATTGGTCCCACGCCCATTCCTTACTGATGCATGAAATTAGCACTGTAATGCACTTTGATGATCTTTCACCCAGCGTCTGTGCAAAGTCGTGCTTGCGTATGATGACAAGAGGTTTCTGCGAGGAATATTGTATTGAATCGTTGTTGCAACACAATGTTTCTTTTCTTCCAGATTCAGAGGAAAAGCTTTTTTGTCTGGAACTGCTGTCAATTTCTTATCTCCACGAAAGCCTGCTTTCTCCTCAGAGTTAAAAAAAGGTAATTTTGAAATAAACAACACAAGACAAATGTAACTTTGCTTTACTTCAAGAACTCTAAATACTTCTTAAGTACCACAGCAAAAACTACTAGAATGATTAATAAACTTCAAACATTATTAAAGACTTGTGAACTGTCAGTAATAAAATAAGAATAGATACACACATTGCAAGCATAGATAAATACAATAGAACAAAGTTACAAATTAAATAAAGTCTATCAGTAGTATTCAGGTACAGATAATTAAGATTAAAATTCCTGCACAGTGTTCATTGTATAAATTAGATAAAGAATAATCTTCATTAAAGCTGTGTTTCGTTGTTTGATTAACATAAATGACACCAGACAGCAGGTTGTTGTCATTTTAAGACCTAAAGCACAGATCCAATATAATGATATACCATAGACTGTAAAAAAATATGGACGTACGTCACTCCCGGGTAATTGAAAATGGGCAAAGAGGCAGGACGTGGGTGGAGCTGGTTGCTGAAACCACGCCCGCCTAGCACAACGGTGGTGACAGCAGCAGCAATCCACCTGTCACTCAAGTGGCCACGCCCTAAATTATGCAGAACTTTAAGGCTTAATATAATTTAAACGGATGAGTTATAAAAAAAATTCACCCCCTTACAGTTGACATGAAGGACACAAATAGCTATATAGACCAAAACCACTTTTTGTACCAGGCTGTAAACATTTTTTTTTTTTTTTCTGCTGTAAAGTTGGGCATTTTAACATGGGGAGTCTATGGGATTGACTCCCTTTTGGATGCCTACTTAAAGAGACAGTTCATCCAAAAATGAAAATTCTATCATTAAGTACTCACCCTTATGTCATTGCAAACCCGACTTTTGTTCATCTTCAGAACACAAATTCAGATATAAAATTTAAAAATTATAATAAATACATATACTTGTAAATATTTCCTAAATACATACATGAATGTGCTTGTATTTATATATACATAATAATTGCACACAGTACACACACATATATTAGGCAAGCTCAAACTTTTATTTTGTATGCAATTAATCGTGATTAATCATTTGCCAGCCCTATAATTTATATTTGATTTATAACATTTATACCAGTGATTGCACTCTTGATTAGTATTCATTGAATTGCTGTTTTCTTATTTATTATTATCTTATTTACTGCAGTCTTGTTGCAGAATTCTCTCTCTTTGGCGCTGGATTCATTTTTGAAAATGTTGTAAAGAGAATATAAAGAAGGCAAAAACTGCTAAGGAATACCCAACAGCGCAAAATTAACTTATCTCTGGCCAGGTAAGCGAGTCATGCAGGACTGAATGTCAACACAGGTTAAGTACTTTTGATTAAGTTTGGTATTACAAGTACTTCCAGAGTTCTGCAGAACTTCAGACAACTGTCTTGTGAGGGTCCCGGAAGGTCAAACCAGGCAGGAGATCGCCGAGGTCAGACACTTGCGGAGCATTCCGATCAAAAGTAGGAGAGAGAATAGATGCAGACCTTCAGGCATTTCCTTAACACCCAAACGGCTATTGTTTTAACCACGGCTCATTGTGAATTCCCTCTGAATTCCGTTTGTTTTGTCTATTCCGAAGTAGGAGCGGTGACCATTTGAAGATGCAAAGTTAGAAAATAAGAAAACACACCAGGGACGGTTTATTGAACGCCCTTTTAAACTAGGCCTTATTGTATATGGGATTTTCAGTGCGATGTTTTAAAGAGGATCTATACTTGGACTCACTAAAAGTCCTTAAGGTGTTTTTTTGTATTCCTCCAGAGTTCCGAAGGAATGAGTTGCAATAATCTCATGGTTCCATGGGTTCCTTTTCAGAGCTTTATTGAATCACGGCTTCTAGTGTTATGAAGAAATACTTGAGTGCTTCAGGTGAAAATCTCATTGTCCTGCATTTGCTGAAGCAGGTTGCGCTTAAAAAGACATTAAAATGACAATCACAGTACAGTGTCTAATTTGGAAGTCTTTGCTTAAATTACAGCTTCAGCTGAGACTGTGGCATTCACAATTGCAATACTGTTTCTGACAGGTATTTTGATTGCAGACAACCCATGTAATTCCTTTCTTGTACCTTTCTAGTCACGTCCCCCGATATCATTGTTGCCATTGTCAGCTTTTTTCAACCCAGCCGCAATTTCACAGTCATTTAACCTTAATTGGAGCCATGCAAGGACAAATATTGAACATTCAAACGCAGAGGCAATTGTGTGAAAGATTTTCAAGAGGTTCGCAAGTTTACTTCAAACTTTCGACTAAAGGAAATACGTCCCTGTTGGCCAAGGGAGTTTTTGTTGTTTAAATTGAGCCTTCATTGTTGCACGGTTAATGTAAGACTTTAGCTAGAAGCAATAATTCTGAAGGTCCAGCTTAAATGGACAGAAACTGTGCATCAATGAAGGCAACTGTTCAGTTCAAAATCGTTTACGGTTGCTAGGTTTTGGTTCTAAGGAACATTACACTCTCTCAGACTGTGTCTCACATTTATTATTGGTTTTGAACTGTTAAACAGTAACCGTTTGTTGCAACAAGACTGCACTGACAAGCCATTTCTTTCTACAATAAGAGCGAAAATGCTGTGTGATGTAGCACAATCGCAGCCAATAAGAAGAGTACGACGACTTCCATGATGCTTCAATAGATTTATATTGCATTACTATTTAAAAGAACTATTATATCAATATATATTTGAATACGTAATGCATTCCTGTGATGGCAAGCTGAATTTTCAGCATTATAACTCCAGTCTTCATTGTCACATGATCCTTCAGAAATCATTCTAATATGCTACAGTTCTTATTATTATCAGTGTTGAAAGTAGCTGTCCTAGTAGCTATCATAAAAATTTTGGTAAGTAATAAACATTGAATACCTGACTTATTTACTACAAGATTTGTAGTGAGAAGGCTGAGACCACTTGGTTTACTTTATATTGTTGTAGCGTCTTTCAGGTGTCCATAATGAAAGTACACACTTTAATATAGCAACTGGAAAATCTATATCATCACTGATCAAAATCCTTTTAAATGTCACATCATGTCTGGTAAGGGCACACAATCTAAAGCATTTGACCCCGTCTATGGTTTGCAGTGAATCATGGTCACAGGTGTTATGATTCTAAAAGAATAAAGAAACAATGACATACAATGACAAAATGAATGGCTATAATAAGAGATTCTAATGTAGTTCCTGACGACGGACATAAAAATCTTTATTAGGTTCTGTGTGTAAATCCATTTAGTATAATAACTCATGCTAAATAATTCATTAGACATCAGCAGCCAACACAACAGAGGCTCTGTCAGCTCAAAACAGTGCAGACAGTTCACAACCAAGCAAGCAAGCATAAAGAGCACATCAAAACGGGTTCATGGAGCTTGAGGGTGGAGGTGGAATGATGAAACAACAATAAAACACCCAGGCAACTCATTCGTAATGACATATAAAAGGATTTGATCAATACTAATGATGCAGATTTTCCCACAGTGACGGGAAACTTCAAATACACTAGCGGACAAAATTTTTAAATAATTAATTTTTGAATGAATTAATTAATGTTTTGTAAGAGGTCTCATTTTGTAATATGCTATATAAATACTATATAAACAGTACAATTGTGAAATATGATTATAATTTAAAATAACTGTTTTCTATTTACATATACACTACCAGTCAAAAGTTTTTGGACATTAAGATTTGTAATGTTTTTAAGACTTTTCTGCTCAGCAAGCCTGCATTTATTTGATCCACAATGCAGCAAAAGCAGTAATATTGTGAAATATTTTGACTATTTAGAATAACCGCTTTCTATTTGAATATATTTTAAAATGTAATTTATTGCTGTGATCAAAGCTAAATTTTCAGCATCATTACTCCAGTCTTTAGTGTAACATGATCCTTCAGAAATCATTCTAATATGCTGATTTGCTGTTCAAGAAACATTTATTTATTATTATTAGAAAGATTTCTGTTTCAGATAAACGCTGTTCTTCTGAACCTTCTATTCTTCAAAGAAACCTGAAAAAAAATCTGTTTTCAGCATAGTAATAATTTATTTATCTATTTATTTATTTATTTATTGAGCAGCAAATCAGAATATTAGAATCATTTCTAAAGGATCATGTGACTGGAGTAATAATGCTAAAAGTCAGCTTTGAAATCACAGGAATAAATTACATTTTAAAATATATTCAAATAGAAAATAGTTATTTTAAATAGTAAAAAATTTCACATTTTTGATCAATGATCTTTTTATCAAATAATTCGTATATACATACTGTACATACACATATATTAACTTTAATTTTCTGTAAAGCTGCTTTGCAATGATTTGTATCATGAAAAGCGCTATACAAATAAAAATAAACTTGAATTGAACTTGAATCAAACATAATATAAATAATTTCAAACCTAAATTAAAATGGTAAATACTATGGTTTTCAGAGAGTATGCAATCCATATATCTCATAATTCTGTTACAGCCTATTTGTGACCATGGACCACAAAACCAGTCATAAGTGTAAAATTATCAAAATTGAGATTTATACATCATCTGAAAGCTGAATAAATAAGCTTTCCCTTAATGTATGGTTTGCTAGGAAATTACAATATTTGTCCAAGATACAACTGAAATCTGAGGGTGCAAAAAAATCAGAGAAAATCGCCTTTAAAGTTGTCTAAATGATGTACGTAGCAAAGCATATTACTAATCAAAACTTAAGTTTTGATATATTTATGATGGGAAATTTACAAAATATCTTCATGGAACATGATCTTTATTTAATATCCTAATGATTTTTGGCATAAAAGAAAAATCGATAAGTTTGACCCATCTGATGTATTTTTGGCTATTGCTACAAATATACCCGTGCAACATAAGACTGGTTTTGTGGTCCAGGGTCACATTTAGAGCTGAAGTTGTAACAACAACAACAACAGCAATGATAAAAACGATGATACTGCCAAAAACAACAGGGTGACCAACAGCTGTGCTTGCGCACCTCAGAAATTACATTAGATCAGATATTATTACCATGGAACAAAGCAAAGGCCGGAAAAGATATAACTCGAAATATATTTATCAGATAAAGTCTTTCAAAATGGCTTTGAAAAAAAAGAAAGAGAGAGAGAGAATGATGGCTTTTCACCTACATGGAATTGAGATTTTATGCTTCTAACTATCCAATGTGGATAGATGAAAGCACACATACTTGAGAGACATCACTATGACAGGAGTGGATATTACTGCTTGGCAGTAAAAGCAGTCTTGCACCATGGCTGTGAAAAGGCACTCCAGTGGTGGACTTTTGAAAGCCTGTCTGCCTCCACATATAATTGGAGTCATTATTATATCTCAAAAAAGCATGGAAAAAGGAGAAACATCCCGACTAACAGATAGGATGTCACTACCATTACACATTCTTAAAACTGCCGTTATGCACACTCAAACTGACTAAATTGCTATAACCTCTGTCTGAGCATGACACCAAAAACTAATATTTACTATGGTGTCATAAAACGACCTTTGAAAATGTCACCTTTGAATTTGTATTTTCAGAAAGCACTGTTTTGAAAAGCATGAAAACTTTTGGTTGATATGCTATAAGCCTACCTTAACAAGTATTTTTATGTCCAACACCATTTCAGCTTGTAAGTACATACTCATTAGCAGTGGCTTTCATTATCAACAGAAGAGCACCTCTGCTAACTGCTTATAATGCTGCACTTTGGATGTTAGATATGTTAGTTACCTTGTTCATCCTACCAAATGGGCTGTATATTTATACACCATACAGTCTGCAACTGAATATCTATTTAAGGTGTAATTATAGTGTGTTCTACTGTTTTTTTTTTTTCATAAATTATGCCACATGTTCACCACTAAGGCTGCACTGCATGTGTCCATGTGGATCATTTTCTTAGTAACCACAGCGTGAAGATATACAACTATATCGCACGGCTACGAGAGTGATATTGCATTTGTACAACAGTTCAATGCCACAAGTGTGTAAATACATAAGAAACAACAATGGAGTGTCTTTAAAAATCTTCTTTTGTGCAGAACTACTTCCTTCCACCCAAGCCTCTGTTACTAAATCAAAAACATCACTTCAGAACTAGTAACGAAGGAACATTGAGTTGCTTTATTGAAAGCTTATTACTGTATTATGTTTTATGTAGATGTACCTGCATCTGATACAGCATTCTTTCTTTAGTTCAGTCTCATATTCACAATAAAACGTTAGTTTGAATGTCTGCTGAGGAAAGCAATATCTTTGTCGAACTATCCTTTCCTCCAGGAGGAACTACTTTAGAGTAACTATAAACACTATAAATAACAAAAATGTACACATCTTTATTCTGTTCAAAAGTTTTCACCCCCTGGCTCTTAAAGCATCGTTTTTCCTTCTGAAGCATCAGTGAGTGTTTGAACCTTCTGTAATAGTTACATATGAGTCCCACAGTTGTCCTCAGTGTGAAAAGATGGATCTCAACATCATACAGGCATTGTTGGAAAGGGTTCAAATACACAAAAATGCTGAAACACCAAAGAATTTGTGGGACCTATTTTTCTGAAGAACAGTGGGCAGTTTAACTGTTCAGGACAAACAAGAGATTCATGATCAACTATCACTAAAAACTATCACTGTGGACTATATGTGTTATGTGAAATATCTTATTCAGGTCAGTACTAAATAAAAAATAACATTCATTTTGTATGATCCCTCTGTATTTATTTATTTATTTGGTAAAATAATTAACATTTCTGCAAGCTGTATGTAAACTTTTGACCTCAACTGTATATAACTTTTTTTCTGCCACCAGACTTTTGATACAGTAGGTCATTATGACACACTAAAACCGGTTATACAAACCTACTACACCCACTCAGAAAGTGTTTCAAGTGCCTTTGTTCAAGATCTAATTTTGGCTGTATTTGACATTGAGGTGATCAGGTTTCCTCGACCAGGGCACAAGCTCTTTTTTTTTATTATTTATCCACTCTAAACTTTTTTTTTTTTCTCCTCAAGCAAGACACATGTGGTGTAAAAGCTTGAAAGGAACTCAAAACTTTATAAAGGTCTTTTCTTTGATCCACAACCTTGGCCTTTTTTGTGATTACATCACTGCATCGTCATAGTATTGCATTTTTTTTTTTGTCTCAGATGTTTCTGTATTTACTATATTTTTGTGTACAATAAACCCAGTTAGTGTGATGTTCTTAAAAACATTCATCATGATTGCCTTGCTTTTTACTGTAAATACAATTAAACATTTCAGATGAGTCCAGTTTATTTTTAACACCTTTTTAAATGTACGTTTGCATGGACAGAAATCTTAATTAAAGCTCTAGCTGTTTATCTATACTTAATGAAAATGATTCTCCTCACATCTGTCTGCCATTAGCAGAAGCTAGAGAGATTCACAAATGAGGAGCATTTTGTTAAACTATAAAAATTTTAATCCGAGGGAGGTGTTTTTGCAAATAGTGTCTCACTAGTTTGAGCCTTAAAACATGAAGTACTAACCAGGCTAGCATTATTATGCTAATAACACAAAGTGTTTGACTTGGTCACAAGGCACTGCGAAATTTGGTGAACCAATTTTCAACAAAAGCAAAGGTGTTAATAAAGTTCAAATAGAGGTTTTCACACACTTCTGTATTTTCATACCTCGTTGCTTAATGTTCTCAAAAGCATTTTGCGATTCAGTGCTTTTAGCGAACACAAAGTACTAAAACGGGTCATCAAGGAAGCCAGACTATTTAGAGCCTGGCTGACCATTTTGTTCATTAAACAGAACTGTGTGAAATCTTAAAGAGACAGTTCATCCAAAAATCAAGGTTCTGTCATTATTTACTCACCCTCATGT
>JAHKKF010536679.1:0-23809 GCA_019740295.1 Labeo calbasu | reverse complement strand
AAGACTAAAGCACCACAAATAATTTGTCATGCTTTTATGCATTTTTGGGATGTTTTTGCAGTAAACTGTACTTTTATCTGCCAGATACATGATTTATATTGCCAAGAAGTGGTCAGGCTTACAGTATATACATATGTATATATATATATATATATTAGGGGTGTAACGGTACACAGATGTTACGGTTCAGTACGTACCTCGGTTCGGGGGTCACGTTTTGATACGATTTCGGTACAACAGAAAAAAAACAAAAAACAAATCTACTATGCTAGATTTCTTTTCATTTATTTAAAACAGACAGTAGTACAAATTACAATTTTTTTCCACCTACATGTGAAAATACTAAATATTATATCAAATTATAATGTCATATGTAGGCTATAAAAATGCAGTACATATATACATACAAGGAATAAATACTTGACATATATTTAATTTAGTTAACTTTTAGACAATTGGAAAAAAACAGTGTGACACGTAATGTAGCCTATATTTGCTTTCAGTTCAGTTTTGTGACAGAAAGGAAACTCAAATGGCAGAAAGCGATCCTATTTGTTTTTCGTTTAAGTTGATTTTGCTGATATGAGGAAAGTTGCAGTAATCGCGTCGGTGCACACAAACACAAAATATATCAGTTCCAGGCTTCTAGCATTGCTAACTTGACAGCGCAGTAGGTACTTATCAAAATAAAATACAGTGAACCAAACATCTGCCTCACTGTGTCAGACTGAAGTACAAAGCCTATAATTTACATAATAAATAATAGTTTAGCATTTGGATACATTGTAAATATGGAAACATTATAGAACATCTGGATTTGTGCTGAGTGAGAAAGGTAGGATACAAGAGCACAAAGCTCCATTTCGCAAACAGTTGAGTGTGCAAGCCTTTTCAAGTAACGTTATACTCCTTTGTCAGAGAGAGACGCGTTCAAAATCAGCACATGATCACTGTCTAGTGGTCTTTGTTTTCAAGTGCGCAACTCCTGGCATTCGCTGTTCTTTTGCCAGAGGTTATCAAACAGAGTTGCATTACTGCGGGCGCCCCCTTCTGGATTGAGGGTAGATTGCCTGTATTCATTGTAAGGCCTCATGCACCGAACCGAGATTCCCGTACCGTGACGGTTCAGTACGAATACACTGTAAAAAACAATTTGTTGAGTCAACTTTGTAACTTTGTAACCTGGCTGCCTCAAAATTTTAAGTTAACTCAAAAAAGTTTATTCAACATGAAATGTTAAATTATACTGTGACAACTTAGATATTTGAGTTGAATCTACTTAAAATTTTAAGGCAGCTGGGTTACTTACCCATCTGTTAAGTTTAGCAAACACAAATATATAAGTTGTTACATAGTACAACTTAACATTTTAAGTTGACTAAACTTATTTTAGGTGACTGAACTTAAAATTTTAAGGCAGCAGGGTAACAAATTATTTTAAAGCTGACTCAACAAATTGTATTTTTTATTTTTTACAGTGTACATGTATCGTTACACCCCTAATATATATATATATAGTTCTTAGTTCATCAGTATAGTACTTTTGTAACTAATTGTGCTGTGCAAGGCTCTTGACCACGGGTCACCAAACTTGTTCCTGGAGGGCCGGTGTCCTGCAGAGTTCACCTCCAACTTTCCTCAACACACCTGCCTGGAAGTTTCAAGTATACCTAGTAAGAAATTGATTTGCTGGTTCAGGTGTGTTTGATTAGGGTTGGAGCTAAACTCTGCAGGGACACCGGCCCAACAGGACCGGGTCTGGTGACCCCTGCTCTTGACCATCATTCAGCTGCTTTCAGAGTTTTAACAGGTTTTTATATCAGTAGCAGGTCATGAGGACAAACGTGTCAGTGTCCTCAGAGGTGAAATCCCCTGTTTTCAAACTTTGAGTCTGTCACACTGACAGTAAAAAACAGCTCAGATCACTTCATTATGCAGTAATTTTCAGAACGAATGGTTCAGTTCACGTCAAGTTCAGCCGCAGGAATGATGGCTCTTCAGGAATCTGTGGCTTTCTGTTTTCTCTCTTTCCAGAGAGAGAAGTTTATTAGCGCTCAGGATTGAGTTGAGTTATGTGTTATAGTTCATTTGATATAACCTGATTGACATTAAGGCTGACATTATTGTAACAATCAGGAATTACAAATTATAATATTTTTTTGTTTGCAGCTATAACTAAAACCTTTTTTTCAGTGGTCCAGATATAATCTATAGATTTTAGAAGTTTCAAATCCTCCCACATTTCAGCATTAAATCTAAGGAAGACTTGTGGCTACCCTATGGAAACAAGCAGTGTAAATCATACCATTTTTATTTTGTTTTTCGTTTAGTTTTCTTTAGTCCATTTTGTTTCTGTAAGCCACACAATATGGAGCTATTTTATTTGGCCAGTACACTAGAGTTTGTATCCTTGGCTTTGACCTTACTCTTTTTAACCCTTTATCAGCTGAATAAAGTGCTGCTGACTGCACTACACTCTGTATCAAGGTCAAACGAGTTTTTATAAATAGTATGTATGCAGACTATTATTAGTAGCAACCATAAACCTATAAAATTTCCCACTGGCAATCTTGTGACACTTGCTGACACATGACCTCAGTTCTTGCTCGTCCTGTTTCTCTTGTATACTGCACATTTTGGCAAACAAGGTCCTGGTATTTAATGAATACTGAATATTTGCACAGTAAACATACTACATAGACCTACTTTCAATAATAGTTGGTAGTATGCAATTCCAAAATACTCAGATTGAGATATATGTCATGAGCTGCAGGTTGGTGACTGTCATTGAGTGTATAACCCTATTTCATTCAGTGTAATAATGTCAGAGCACTCAGCTAATTACTAAATACTTCACTGTAATCCTAGTTGGTCTAAATCTCATTAGCTGTAATTCGGGATTAGCCAGCAAATAATCCACACGTATACCGGTGTCTGATTAATCAAAGAAAAGCAACCAAAGCAAATTTATCCCACACCTTTAGAATTCAGAATTAATGTACATTCCAAAAACAGCGTTTAAAATTCTCAACACTGCATAAGGTCTGGAGTCCTTTACTTTTGTGATAAAGCCGCTTGTTTGATGTTGTTCGTACTGAAAGTGTGCAGCTTTAAATATTCATGCAGGATCTCAGCCTTTAACTTAATTGAGAACAAGGTTGTGACACACTGTGGAGCGACACTAGATGGATGTCTCACACACACTTACGCTGCTGAGATCAAATGTGTGCATGTCAAGGTAATGATGGCCTTTCTGAACGCGCATCACACACTTCCTGAACTGCATGACCTACTAAGCCTCTCAATGTGTGTCACATAGCCGATCTAAAGACTTCAATGTAAAGTCAGCAGGCGTTAATAAAGCAATATATCACACATGACTTGAGCAAGAGCACTGCATGAGGTTGAAGGTAATCACAGACAGCATTCGGATCGTGTGATATTGCTTCTGCAACAGTTCAAACTAGTTGTTCATTTTAAGATACTTACATAAACCCCTGGTTTCATAGACAAGGCTTAAGCCTAGTCCCTGACTAAAATGTAAGTCTGAGGTGTTTCAGCTGAAAGAAACTTACACTGATTGATCTTGAAATATGTCAGTACCCTTGTTTTGTCTCAAGATAGACACCAGTAATGTGTTTTCTAAAGCATGTTTTTAGAAATTACTGAGATTTTGAGGATTCAAGGATTTTGATATAAACCAAGAGGAAACTGGTTTTTCTTTGCTAAACTAAGGAAACTTTGTTTCCTTTGCTCCTGCAAACAAACGTTGGTTTGTGCGAGACTCACCCGCGTATGCGCAATGCCGACGTCCTACGTCATCCGTCCGTAGCTGCTTTTGCGTACGACTAGTTAAGGCAAGCTAGATCAAAGTGATTCTTTTGTTATGAATATGGATATTTTTTCTTACAAAAATGCATTGATTCACTGCAGAAGGCCTTTATTCACCCCCCAGAGCCGCCATGTGAGGCATCCCTTTAATGAATAAGTGTTTCTGAACAAAATGACTGTTTGAATGATTTAATGATTAGTGCAGCTTGCTTCATTCCTAATGAATCAGTGTTTTTAAACATATTGCTTGCATGAATGATTCAATGATTCACTTAATTGTCAACAGACAGTCAGACAACTGAAATAATGCAAATTGTTTTGTTGGACTGTACTTTTCGAATGCTTCTTTGATTTAGATTCAAGGACCAGAACAAATGGCTGTATACCCAGCTAACAAAAATATGTCCAAAGAATGCTTTGCAAATTGTGAACATGTAATTTCTGAATGTTCTTTGAATGTTCAAAAAAAAAAAAAAAAAAAATCCATCTAAAACATAAAAAAAAGGAGTTCTCACAGTACACAGTACAATGTATTGTGTTTTTGACCAAATATCTTTGAACAAACATTTTAAGAGAACCTTGCCAGAATGTTAGACAAAGTTTCATAGACATCTACTATACAGACATCTACTGTATAACCAACTTCAGATCAATTTAGGCAGATTAGACATATTCAGTCTGTTTTTTTTTTTTTTGGTGACTTCATTTGTAGAGATCTTGTTATAGCCGTCTCCTGCGTTTGAGCTCTTTGGGTCAGCAGGAGCAGGATTATCTGGCCTGTGCCCTAGGTGTCCTTCAGGAGAATTAGGGCAGCTCCCAGCTCTCACGGGTGCAGTCGTCCTGCTGGTCAGCGTTCATGCAGGACGAGTTTCTGTGATCCCAATGGATATTTGGAGTTCAGACATAGGTGTCAATTAGCAATTGTTTTATGAAGTTTCAGAGAAGTTTGTTGGTGCTGTTGGAGAGCCCAGTGTGCATGTTCCTCAATGGATCCAACTGAGAAAGTCTGAGAACTATCCCATGGACTGTTAACCTGGACTTACATTTGAAAGATGATGCTCCGGTCACAGCGATATTAGCGAGACTTTCAGGTGTTGTAACTGATCCTGCTCATCTGACTTGTTGCACTTTTGTGGGAAGGTGAGTTTTGTATATTGTGGATTATGTCGACTGAAGCGTTTCCTCTGAGTGGGGCTCAGATAGCCATGTGTCGTTTGGTTCATCATGGCCCCAGACCACAGGCCACGCTGAGACCTCTGAACCAGGAGCTTGGAGTCTATGTTGAGAAGACGCGCACCAAACCTAAATGCAGGTACATGTGGATGCTTTGTAGATGCTTCTTTTTATCATCCAGTTCAGGAGGAATAATGAGCTGATCAATCTGCACAAGCTTGCAATAAATGCTATATACAGATGTATCTAGTGTCTATATAGCTTTGAGCAGCATTTTTGAGTTGGTGTTCTTTATAATTTATTCTTTACTGGGGTTTAAAAGACTGCTTTATAGCTGAAATTGCACTTGTTTTGACAACATTAAAACTAATTTTCCTGTTTATTGCTGTAAAACTGCACTGATACAAGCACAATATCAAATGTAATGATATTATTTTTCAGCAATTAGGGGGCCAAGCACAAAGAAGGCAAGATAAGTCAGGCAGCATCTGGCAGCATCAGACCAACTGCATCAATGAGCAATTAAAGACGTATTTATTATTTTAAGCAAATTGGCTGGAAATTCAAATACAGTCACTATTAATATGACTGAAAGATTTATCACTGTTGACTAGTAGGTGTTGCTGTTACGACACTGATGTGGTGTGGTCAGTGTGAGGTGACAATGGCACAAAAGCTTTGCAGAGATACAGCTTCAGTTTGTCACGATTCCAGCAAATTCATTAATGCGTTAAACTAATAACGGCTCTGTATATCGACACGAAATCTATAACTTTTTGTCAGCATGGTCTGAAGATGATCTGAGACACATTTGGTGAAAATTGGACCAACAGTCTAGGAGGAGTTCGAAAAAGTAGGTTTTCAACTAAATCAAAATGGCACACAGGAAGTTTGGTTGACTATGACAAAATTGGTATCTATGTTCTCAGCATGGCCCAAAGTATATACTGAGACCAGTTTCATTACAATAGGCTAATACATTCAAAAGTTATTAGCATTTTTGCAAATTTCTTTATAACTTTTGACCTCAAGTTAGTGCTGCCACAAAACTTTTTGAGTACCATCAGGGCATGATGCTGAAGACACAGCGAATTTCTTAATGACATGGCAATGCGTTCATAAAATATAGCATTTTATGACAAAATTGCCATGAGAAATGAGAAAATTAGGTATGGTTTGACTTGGCATTCTCCAAGAATCTAAATAGATCGGCTTGGGGTTCTTTTGCCTGGCATTCAGAAGTTATTAGCAAAAATAGCCATATTTTTTAGATGTTTTCATATCTCCTCATTACTACGTGGCACTGCTCCGAAACTCTGCAGGTAGCCACAGGTCATGCTTGTTATAACACACAGTAAGTTTGGTCAAATCGTTGCAGAGATATAGCCTCACATCTATTTTTGTGTGCTCCTCATAGAATTTGTTCACACGTTTTTCAAGAACATTTTTACAAATCAACTTAAATTCCATAACTTTTCGCCAACATGATCTGAAGATGATCTGGGCCAGTTTTGGTGAATCATCTAGGATGAATTTGAAAAAGTAGGTTTTTCTAACTATTAAACATAGTGGGAAACAAAGACCTAACGATTTTTAAATGAGCCAAGGATTCAGAGAGGAAAAAAAAAATTTTCTTCTAGACTTTATGGTTCAAAAGTTATTAGCATAAACATGAGTGAAACTTTGGACAAGTGGTGGCGCTAGAGAGTTTGAGTTAGAGATTCTTGCTATTGTTGAGTCTGTCCTCTATCAGTGTGGTCACAAGAAAAAGAAGAAGAAGAAGAAGGGGGAATAACAATACTAAGAAGAAATCAAATGGATACAAGTGATGCCTTCGCACCTTCAGCGCTTAGCCCTTAATAAATAGAATAGGGTCATTGACTTAAAATATTACACAATGATGCACACTTGACTTGTCAAGCATGTGTGTTGTTGTGGAGAATTGTGTTGGTACTTCACTAAGTCATCAGACGCACCATTTTCACTTGAAGGAGGAACGTGTGCCATATCTAGAGAGCAGACAATCACTGAGACACAGGGAACAGGTCTATTTTCATACCAGACAGGTACAAACCACTTAGAAACCACCCAAACCAACCCTAGAAACCGCATAGCGACACACTGTCATAGTCAAGAGTCACTGTCACTTTTCAAAAGTCAAGCACTACTCATATAATTTCAGAAAATGTAAAAAATGATATGGTATTTCTTCCTTCAAAGCGTTATTTTTTATTGCAGACTGATTCAGAGAGGAAAGAAACAAAGCAGAGGTGGATGCGAGCCCATTTGCTTCTCCAGCCAAAATACTTTCCCGACCACAGCACTGAATAAATCTCTCTCGTGCTCTACGGCAGCCAAGCCAAAAGCAAGACTGTTTCAGACATTAATGGAAAAGAAGCAAAACCAATGAGCTGATTGTCAAAGCATGGCTAGATATAATTGCTTTCAGACCATTGAAGCTGTGAGGCTCTGAGAGCGAGATGGAAATATGTTTTGTGTTTGACTATAATGAGAAAGCAAGACTGATTGAAACAAAGCTGAATATCACACAGACATGTGCTCTGTCTGGATGTGCTTCAGTCTCTTTTTTTGGGCAAAACCCTGAAACTCGAATAGTGTGAGAGAATATGTAACATCAAAGTTTCTCATGGAAACGTGCATTATAATTTATACTTCAGTATAGGGAACAATTATCACTATCAACTAGTTACTTATTAGCATGTGTATTATTAATATATTGGCTGTTTATTAGTACTTATAAAGCACATATTCTGCATGACCATATTCTACATACCTACCCAATACCTGAACTTAACAACTACCCTACTAACTATTAATAAGCAGCAAATTAGGAGTTTATTGAGGGAAAAGCCATAGTTAATGGTTTGTTAATAGCGAGAACTGGTCCTTAAAATAAAGTGTGACCTAATTTTTGATCATTACTCTACACATCAAACATTTAAAAACTATATTAATTAGCCTATATTATATTATAGTATATATCACATATATTTGTATTCATTTATGTTAATCATATAAATGTGTCAAATACATTACAATAATTTTATTGCATATTGTACATACAGTATTAATACAGTATCTAGTATGATGAATATAATGTATGAAGTTCCTTTGGATAAAAGCATTAAAAGCATGAATATAATTAGTGTACACAGAATGACAACACAGAATGCATCAATTAATGAATTTAACTAAACAATAATACCACATGCATTGTGGCTTTGTATGCTACAAAAGAATTCCCACAAGATATGATGTCATATGATATTTTCATGCATATATGACATAACAGCCAGCCAAACCAGCTAGCATTATTATAGTACAATGAAGTTATGCACCAGTGTTGTTGGTTCTTCCTGCTTGTGTAATAAGCACCTCTGGTCAACATATAATCTACAATAAATATGCCATGTCCCACATCTATTAAACAACAAAGCTAAAAATCAGGCTTTGGTGTGGTGCTAACAGGTATTCTGTCACTGCAAAATTAGAGATCCCAATATTCCACACAGATAACTGTAAAATGTTATTTTAGGCCAGGGGTAAGCAAGTTCAGTCCTAGTCTTACAGAGTTTAGCTCCAGCCCTAATCAAACACATAAACATACGCCATAGCTCCCTCTAAACGTATTATAAAACAAAGTCTTACAACATTTGTTTGCCAAATTACTACTGTAACCTTACAGTAGATAATAATGATGTCCTTTAGCATACAGTGTTTTGAGTGATGATAGTAATTAATTTAGTTTAGTTTACAGTAGCTATTATTAATCCTCTGGCTTCTAAGAGTTGCTAGCACTTAACTAAGTAAACAAAGACAAAACTACAGTAGCCTATTTAGAGATGAAACTAACCTGCACCTGAAGTCCCGAACAGGTCAGTAGTTTTGCCTCTCTGATCCGCTCCATTCTCGAGTCACTCGCATTGATTACTCTGATAGAAACCGTTTGGCGGAGACGCGGAGCGCGCTCGAGCCGAATCGTGTTGCCAGTAGCCGATTCATGATTTAGAGATTTATTATCGAATGGTGATACACAAAATGCAGATTGAAACTAAAGTGACGAGCCTGGTTTGAAAATGTAAGAAGTAGAAAGTACAGATATTTGTGTGAAAATGTAAGGAGTAAAAGTAAAAAATAGTCAGACAAATAAGTAGTGAAGTAAAATATTGATCAACTAATCAACTTAAGTACAGTAACTAAATATATGTACTTGCCTACCCCTGTTTTAGGCTTTCTTTTTTAGCGTATCTCAACATATGTTTCATACAAGTCAGTCAAAGTCAGACATGCATATTGGCTTTGAATCTGTTGAATCTGTAGCCACTATATAAGCTTCATAGACAATTATATAAGCTATATAGCTTCAATATAATATCATTGTTCAAAATGCTCTGATTATAGACATATTTTGAGGTATATAAATCATACATGTTCATTTAGCTTACTGAGGATGATCTACACCAGCTGTCTATAATAAAGGTCTTAATAAGTCCAGCCATATTGGTTTGCAATTCAGGGTTCAGCTTTTCACCAAGCTTGGCAACATTATGGCATTTTTCCTGAGAAAGCCCATCGGTTTAATTGATTATAGGAATTATTCTGGAATTATTCCTTGTGTTTGCAGGATGGAGGCATCTTGTCTGGAGCTGGCGCTGGAGGGGGAGAGACTGTGTAAAGCTGGAGATTTTAAGGGTGGTACAGCCTTCTTTGAAGCTGCTGTTCAGGTGGGAACAGAAGATCTCAAGACCCTCAGTGCCATTTACAGCCAGCTGGGCAACGCTTACTTCTACCTGAAGGAGTACGGCAAAGCCCTGGAGTACCATCGACACGACCTCACGCTCGCTCGGTGAGAACTCTGACTCTGACCGCCATTTATAGCCACATTGCGAAGTAAAATTACATTTGAGTTTAGTTTCATGCAAGTTTTTGTCCGATGAAAATAAACTGAACTGCGTTGTATTTCAGGACGATCGGGGACCGGATCGGGGAAGGAAAAGCCAGCGGGAATCTGGGAAACACCCTGAAGGTTTTGGGACGCTACGATGAAGCAGCTGTGTGCTGTCAGAGACACCTGGACATTTCTCAAGAACAAGGAGACAAGGTGAGAAAACCACAGTCAAGATGTCTTTATTAGACCTGACTAGTTTGAGAAAATGTAGTTTTGTGAGAAGTATTCATCAGATGGTTAATGCACAGACTTGACATGCTGCTCAAGGTCAATAGCACCTTTACCAGGGTTATTTTTAATCAATCATTTTTGTTTGAGCAAATACACTTGCTAAATGAGGACTGAATATCTTAATGGAGCACACATTGATGGATTTGATAACCAAACAAACCGCAAATATAATTTGCAGTTGCCCTGACAGCACACATACATCACGGAGACATCTATTTGACGTCTGCACTTACATCTGGAAGATGTAGTTTTTACATAGTTTTCTCATCTGCAAAACGTGTATAGGACGTTTCCTATCAGACGTCAAATAGACGTCTATTAGATGTCTTTAAGATGTTTATGATTTAGAATGTATGTAAAACTAACTTCTTACAGATGTCTGTCAGATGTTTGTACACAGCAGATGCTTTCCAGATCAAGTGATCTTTAACAGATATCTTGCAGACGTATGTGGGTGTATTCTCAGACAATGCACAAGCTGATAAAAATACCTTGAATGCATTGTAAGTGACTTTGGATTAAAGCATCAGCCAAATGCACAAATGAAAACATGAACCTTGGATTATTGACCATGAAAAATACATCTTGTGTAGTGTAACTTAGTCAACACAACTCACCAATATATTATATGTTCTAAAGTTGGTAGACTATAGTTAATGTATTTTAAATGTGCTAAATAAGTACTTATTTAATAAAGCATAAAAAACATAATGATTTAAAACGTATATTAACGTATATTAAAGTAAAATTTTAATCCGACAATATTACAAAGTGCACTTTTTAGTAGTGAAGTGTGTTAAGAAACTTAAGTGCACTTAAGTGGCCATTAATTTGAATAATATTACAATATTCAATGAAGATTTTAGGTACACTACTGCACATTCTGTGCAATTATACATGCAAGGTTATAATGCAGCATATGCAAGCCATTGTAACTCTTTAATGTGATGTATATCTGAGTGAATTTGATCTCATGTTGACTATGAAGTGCCATCTAGACAGGCAGCACACTTGGTTTTAGAGGAGAGCCGGTGTGATATTTCTCAAAGATTTCTGTACCGTCGAGTCTGCTGGTCTGTTGAAATGAAAAAGACATGGAATTGCTAAACAGCTATAAGCAGTGTACAAACTGTTGTTGTGTGCAGGTCGGCGAGGCCAGGGCTCTGTATAACATGGGGAACGTGTTTCATGCCAAAGGGAAGCAGCAGCTGTGGGGCATCTCACAGGATCCCGGAGAGCTTCCTCCAGACGTCAGAGACACGCTGCAGCGAGCCACGGCTTTCTACGAGTGAGTCTAGCACACATACAGACACACAGACAGACAGACAGACAGACAAGAGCAATGGAAAGTTTACTGAAGCATCTGAGCATCATTAGGCAGAACCCCCCGAGAACTGTTTGCCCGACTGCAGCGTGGCTCATTATTAACAGCGACATTTAGCAGATCCAGAAGGTTAAACAGCACATAAATGAGACGCAGAGAGACCAGAGGTGTCAGACGGAGGAGAAGCGGCCTCAAACAGTCATTAGTACCTCCCTCTGTGTGTCCGTTTACTAGGCAAACAAGAAAATCTGCTCTTCAAAAATCAAACACGGTTCAGATTGATGTATATCAATTGCATGTGATGTTTGGATTACAGTTTTGACTAACTACGGCAAAATTTTAATTATTTTACCAAAATAAGAGGGATCATACAACATGCATGTTATTGTTTATTTAGTACTGACCTGAACAAGATATTTCACATAAAAGATGTTTCCATATACTGTAGTCCACAAGAGAAAATAACAGTTGAATTTTTAAAATGACATTGTTCAGAAGTTTACATCCGCTTGATTCTTAATACTGTGTTGCTACCTGAATGATCCACAGCTGTTTTTTGTTTAGTGATATTTGTTAATGAGTCCCTTGTTTGTCCTGAACAGTTAAACTGTCTGCTGTTCTTCAGGAAAATCCTTCAGGTCCCACAAATTCTTTGTTTTTCCAGCATTTTTGTATATTTGAACCCTTCCCAACAATGACTGTATGATTTTGAGATCCATCTTTTCACAATGAGGACGACTGAAGGACTCCAGAAGGAAAAACGATGCATTAAAAGCCGTGAGGGGTAAAAACTTTTGAACAGAACGGGGATGTTTACATTTTTCTTATTTTGCCTAAATATCATATTTTTTTCATTTAATACTGCCCTTCAGAGGCTACAGAAGATACTTACATGTTTCCCAGAAGACGAAATAAGTTACATTTACCCTGATCTTCAAATTCAAAACGTTTTCACCCCCCGGCTCTTAATGCATTGTGTTTCCTTCTGGAGCATCAGTGACCGTTTGAACCTTCTGTAATAGTTGCATATGAGTCCCTCGGTTGTCCTCAGTGTGAAAAGATGGATCTCAAAATCATACAGTTATTGTTCAAATACACAAAAATGCTGGAAAACCAAAGAATTTGTGGGACCTGAAGGATTTTTCTGAAGAACAGCAGGCAATTTAACTGTCCAGGACAAACAAGGGAGTCATGAACAACTACTGTATCGTTAAAAAAATAAAAATAAAAATAAAAAAATAAAAAAATAAATACACAGCTGTGGATCATTCAGTTAAGAACACAGTATTAATAATCAAAGGGATGCAAACATTTGAATAGGGTCATTTTTATAAATTAAACTGTTATTTTCTCTTGTGGACTACATGTAAACATCTTTTATGTGAAATATCTTATTCAGGTCAGTACTAAATAGACAATGACATGCATTTTAAATAATCCCTCCTATTTTGGTAAAATAATTAACATTTTGCAAATTCTGAAAGGGGGGTGTAAACTTTTGACCTCAACTGTAATAAACTTGCAAATGTGTCAGTCATGCAAAATAAATAAATGGGTCAGGTTTCTGCCCCCTTTATTGTAAACTACTGGCATTTATTCGATTTTTTTTAATAGATTTAAAATTTTAACTTTAAATGCAATATCAAAAACACATCATAAGTGTACTTCTTTAAAAGATTATTAAAATAATCAGTGTTGGGAAGGTTACTTTGGAAATGTAATAGTAGTGTAACTTTTCAATTACTTTATTAAAGTAATGTAACTTATTACATTTGATTATTTTTTTTCTAAATTTCAACATTTCTATTTCAACTGTTGGATCTAAACTCTGCTAGACAGTGGCACTACCGGACCGACGTTGCTTGGGCTGGATGTACATTAATCCACTTATGACACAGCTGCTTGCCACAAAAATAAATAATTAGACACGAAACACTGATCTGAGTTGAAATATATGAACGCAAAGCTTCCATGAAGAAATCAGTTGCTAACAAGTAAAAAGTTCAAACCAGACAGACATTTAAAGGGATACGGTGCAGCTGCCCTGTTGAAAAAAACAGCATATGCTGGTTAGGTAGGTTTTGATGCAGGGATGCTGGTTTTAGCTGGTCCTTAGCTGGTTTATGCTGGTCCTTAGCTGGTTTAAGCTGGTCCTAGACCAGCACATTACTAGCTAAGGACAAGCAAAGGACCAGCTAAAACCAGCATCCCAGCATCAAAACCTACCTAACCAGCATGTGCTGTTTTTTTCAACAGGACGTACCACTTATATTACACAACATTTCACCACATAAAAAACAATTATTACTAGTACTTACAGTACTAGTTTGTTTGTTATCTTATAATCCATTATAATCCAGTGTACAAAACAAAATGGGAGCAGCTGCGTTTGTATGAAACAACAGAGGGAGTCCATGATACCAGGATGACAGAATTAAGAAACTGTACACATAATATTGAATTGAGTTTTAATATTTTATTAACTAACCAAATGCAAAGCTTCCACCAAGAAAAACTATCAAGCGTACAGTGTGACTTAAGTTACCTGGATGAGTCTGCGTTATTAGCTTTTACCAGTTGTTATTGGGGAATAACATACATTGGAATGTCATGACTGACCAATCAGAATCAAGCATTCTACAAGGCTGTGTAATAATTTAATTTAAAGCACAGCCACCACAAATTCAGACTTAACACCTCTTATTTACTTTGAAATCATTATGAGGTTAAATTTAAAATCACAACAAGAAATAGTTTAATAGCTATGATGCTGTTTTTGAAATCAAATGTTTGCACAGTTATGACAGGAATAATGCCTTGGAAAAAACAGCTAATCTTAAAAAAAAAAAAAATAAGTATGAACCCGAATAGCCAATAAATCAGTTATTGAATAAGCATGTGTCCTATTCTGTGTCCTAAACTTGCATTCAATGCAATTTATGAAAGAAGTCAATTAAATCTGTATGTGGGTGTGTGTGTGAAAAAATTCAGATGTAACCCCCTTTGTAATCCTTAACATTTTCAAAAGTAACTGTAATTTAATTACATAATTTTCTCAGTAAGTGTAACTAATTACAATTACATTTATTTTGTAATTAAATTACGTAATTTAGTTACATGTAACTAAATACTCCCCAACACTGAATATAATCATTTTAAATGTACTTTAAAGTAACACTTTTAATTTGCCATTATTACAAAGTTCATATTATATTATATTATATTATATTATTATTATGTTATATATGTATAATAACAAATGGGCCTGGCTTCACAGGGCTTAGACTGAGCCAGGATTAGGCCATAGTGCGATTAGGACATTTAAGTAATTTTTGTAAACGTCCTTAGGAAAAAAAAAAAAAGCATTACTGGTGTGCACCTTGAGACAAAACAACGACGTAAAGATATAAAGATATATTTCAAGATCAGTCAATGCAAGTTTTTTTCAGTTCAAACAGCTCAGACATACATTTTAGTCTAGGACCAGGCTTAAGCCTTGTCTGTGAAACTGGGTGATAAAGAGTATCTCTTTAAGTACACTTAATTAGCCTTTATTTAAGTAATATTACTTACCTGAAAGTTCACTATAAGCATGCATTCAGTACAATAAAGCACATTTTTTAGGAGAGTGGTATTGTTAAAAAAAGGTGTTTGTCTGTTTCAGGATGAATCTGTCTCTGGTAAAGGAATTGGGAGACCGGGCGGCACAGGGAAGAGCCTTCGGTAACCTCGGCAACACTCATTACCTGCTCGGTAATTTCGTAGAGGCCATAAAATTCCACAGAGAGGTACGAGCCAAACAACATGACCATCAGCTTATTTACTCATCTAACTGTGTGCTGATGTGATTTCACTCACACTGATCTCTGCTGTGGCTGAGAGAGCAGCTCAAACTAGCAGGGACCTCCATGTCAGAGTAACACACAATCCCTCCTTGTTTTTCCAGCGTCTCTCCATTGCAAAGGAATTTGGCGACAAGGCCGCCGAGCGCAGAGCGTACAGTAACCTAGGCAACGCTCTCATTTTCCTGGGCCAGTTCAATGCAGCCACAGAGTATTACAGGTAATCATGACTACAGCGCCATCTAGTGGACGAGTCACGTGTGACCAGCTGTTTTACTAAAGAAACGTTAATGGCATTCAATAACCTGGAGAACATTAAAGGGTATCGGCAAAAAATGTAACTTGTAACAAAAAAAGAAGAAGCCCTGCTGAAAAACAAAAAACCCCAGCTAAAACCAGCCTAAGCGGGTTGGCTGGACGTTGGCTGGAATTAGCTGCTTTGACTAGTCTCCCAGCTAAGAATGTGGCCAAACCCCCTCTAAAACCAACCTGCTGACCAGCTATGACCAGCTAAGACCAGGCTGGATGACCAGCTAAAACCAGCCAACCAGTTTAGGCTGGTTTTAGCTGTTTTTTCAGCAGGGAACACACACACAAAAAGAAAGATAAACAAAATAAACGAATGAATAAAATAATGAAATTAAGTAAACAGCTTAAATAGGACTGCATCTCATTTGAAGTTTATGCACTTCTGTTCTTTTTTTACTTTGAGAGACAAATGATCAGTTACACCTTGATTCAGGCACTTTTTGTCATGCATTTACATGTAAGCATTAGCATTGGTGGGGTCTGATTTTCTCCTCATTGAACATTTTTTACACTAAAAAACTATATGTTAATCATGAAGCTTACTGAAGAGAGGTTACTTCAGAAACTTAGAAATTATTACTTCTTTGAACTTTCTATTCATCAAAGAATCCTGAAAAAATAAAATCTATCACGGTTTCTACAAATATATGAAGCAGCACAGCTATTTCTAACATTGATAATAATCAGAAATGTTTCTTGAGCAGCAAATCCGCATATTTGAATGATTTCTGAAGGATCATGTGACACTGAAGACTGGTGACATGATGCTGAAAATTCAGCTTTGATTACAGGAATAAATTACATTTCAAAATACATTCTCATAGAAAATGTGTATTTTGAATTATAATAATATTTCACAATTTTCAGTTTTTTTTTTTTTTTGAACAAATAAATGCAGCAATGTGAGCAGATGAGATTTTTTTCACAGATGTTTTCCTCTGTGTTTAGGAAAACTCTGCAGCTTTCTCGGCAGCTGAAGGATCAGGTGATGGAAGCTCAAGCGTGTTACAGTTTGGGAAACACGTACACGCTGCTGCAGGAGTATGAACGTGCCATAGACTATCACCTCAAACACCTGCTCATCGCTCAGGAGCTCAACGACAGGTGTGAACCGTGAACACGCACACTCTCACAGACTCACTATCACATCTGCGCAACTCTGTGCGGTAACGTGTTCTGTGTGTCTGGTAGGGTTGGGGAGGGCCGGGCCTGCTGGAGTCTGGGTAACGCTTACGTGTCGTTGGGAAACCATCGCCAGGCTCTGCACTATGCCCGGAAACACCTGGACATCTCCAGAGAGGTAAGGCTGCACTGATTCCACATTCAGCAGTGGCTCTCCTGCTTTGCTTGCGTGTAACTGTGTGGTTTGCTTTCTCAGATCGGGGACAGGAATGGAGAGCTGACAGCTAGGATGAACGTGGAGGAGCTGATGGAAGCTCTCGGGGTGAAGGAGGTCGATCTCTCGCCATCTGAATCGGAGTTTAAAGTGCAGGGTAACACACTCTCAGATGATTTATATGTGTGTGTGTGTGTCTGTAGATGAATAGTACATCCTTACACTGACACACTATACAAACACTGCACCCATCCTGCAGTACATAGGACAGCAGAGCAGGGTCATTATATATATATATGCAAGTTAAGATAAAAAAATCACCTTCAACATTTTACATTTTTGTTTGGTTAAATTTGAAGTACTAAAATATGAATATAAAAATGTGGAAAAAAAAGAAATAAATAATAGACATGAATAATAATACGAATAACATGAATGAATAAAAGACAATAATAGACATACTGTATTTTACATAACAAAAAAAACTATTTTAAATTAGAAATGCATGTAGTAAAACTACTAAAACAAGCAAAAATACATACAAGAAATTAAAAAAATAAATAAAATGCAAACTATAATAGTATCTCGATACAAAAATGAGACTGTGACAGGGCTATTAAGCTTGTATTATTATAATTGTACAGAATTTTAAAGTCAAAACTGTTAGATATAAACTTGTGAGATATAATCTTTTTTTCCTCTCAGAATTTTACTTTATAACTCAAAAGTGCAAGATTTTATCTAACAGTTCTGAGAAAAGAAGTCAGAATTGGATGAAAAAAAAAGTCTGAATCACAAGATATAACCTCAGAGAAAAAAGTCAGAATTTGTGAGGTAAAAAAAGCCGCAATTACCTTTTTTTATTCAGTGGCATTATCAGACCTCCACAGTAACACTGTATGACCTTTTCACAATGGAAATCTGCTTGGTTTTAAAAGAACACTTTTGTTTGAAATATGACATACTGCCGTACAGTCATCTTTCACAACATCCCTCTACTAAAAATGTATTTTCAGAGACATTTAAACAGTCAGTCAATTCAGAAACACAAAATAATTACTACATAGCAAAACTTTGAAAGGTAACATACAACAATATCAAACCATTTTTGCGAAAATAAAAATGTAAAATTTCAAGGTGCCCTAATATAAATGTGACAGCTTACCCTGACCAGACATTTATGAAAAGTACTTTTGTTCGGACAGCAGTGTTCAACCTTCCAATTCAGATTTCTTCTTTATATAGTAACTCCTGACTTTACGTCAGTATGATTGTACTATGGTGTTGCAGGTGTTCACTTCGCTTATGGTGTTGCACGAGAAGTTATTATATTCTAATAATAGTAATATTCTAATATTATTATATTCTAATAATAATAATAATAATAATATTATATAAATATTGTCTGTCATTGGAGTAACACAGCATATATACAAATATATGAGACAGCCTTTGACAGTAAATGATATATGAAGTGATATATGCTGTGGTGTAATGTATCCAGACCTACATGTCTGCCGTCTGTAAACTGGTATTACATGAATTATCATCAACTTTTTTCTTGTTTTCTACAACAGGAGCCAGACCCAAGTTCACCAAGAAGAACAGCATGGACAGTGTTGACCTGTGGAAATACAACTCTGAAAAGGTGCTCACTTGCTCAACATCTAATTTGGGTGACTGGGATTTTGCCATGCAGGATGTGAATCAAAATCTTTTGTAATTTGAACAAAATGCCTGCCTATCAAACCCAACCTTAAAGTCCACATCATAATGATGGAATCTCATCCAGGAGCATGTCCTGTTGTGCAGAAATGTTGCTTTCCTGTAACTGTACATGCTGATGTGATACTGATTTGCTGCTGATGTCATGCTCATATTTGATGTGAGGCTAATGTTATGTGATGCTTATGTGAGGCTAATGTGCTGGTGATATGACACTAATGTTTGATGTGATGTGATGCTGCTGTGATGTTGATGTGATGTGAGGCTGATGTGATGCTGCTGATATGAGGCTGATGTGATGCCCTTACAGCAAAACCACATGAACAATCACATCTTAAAATCACATGTGAAATGTGTGAAACACATGGAACACACATGAAACGTGGTTTTGGTGTCCCAGACGAAAAAAAAAAGAAGTGCAATTCCATAATGTACCAAAAGTGCTCTATTTTCATGCACTAATTTTGTACTTAATATACTAAAAACTTTTCTTTAGTGCTTCTTAAGATAATCTTAAGAACAACTAAGTGTACTCAACTGTGCTATTGTGGGACACAATAGTTACTTTCCCTGGTAATTACTTACTTTAATGATGTAACCAGTACTAATTGATTACCTAATTAGTAATTACTTTTAAAATGCCCAACCCTGACTACGAGTGGTTACAAAATACAGTTTTTTAATACAGCGAAAGTATGCTGTCCCAAAATAGCACAGTTGAGTACACTTACATGATTATCTTAAGAAGTACTAAAGAATAATTTTAGCATATTAAGTACAAAATTACTGCGTGAAAATAGAGCATTTTAAGCACATTATGAAAGTGCCCATTTTCGCCTGGGGTAAGTGTGAAACCCATGCTTGCACATGTGATCGCATATTGTCCACATTTGTTCACATGTGTTCACATATGTTTCACACATTTAAACCATAAAAATGTTCCAAAACCACATTTCATATGTTTTATGTTTCACATATTTCACATGTGATTTTAACATGTGATTGCACATGTGATGTGAAGTTCATGTGGTTTTTCAGCTGTGATGCTGCTGTGATGTTGATGTGATGATGTGCTGCTTCCATGAGGCTGATGTGATGTTGATGTGAAGCTGATGTGCTTTAGATGTGATGCTGATTTAACGCGGAGGTGCTGATGATGTGATGCTGATGTGTGCTGCTGTTGTGCTGCAGAATGGAGATGCTCCAGATGTTGATAGTGTTTCGAGGAGGTCGAGGAACCAGCTCTTTCAATCCAGCCGAAGCAAAAGTTACGCAGACAGTCAGTCGTCAGATGAGAGACAGTGGCTGGACTCACCTGTGGACACGGACGATATCACTGTTCACGTCACACCTCCAGTGAGTATCTATCTATCTAATCTGTCTGCCTGTCCATCGATTAATCTGTCTATCCTTGTATCTATATTAGATACATAACGCTGAGGTGAGTTGGAAGTTGCTAGCACAGCAGTGTTTTAATGAGATGAATAGTTTTTTGCTGACAGTCATATTACAGTGTAAGTGTGCAGATGTGTCTGTCTGCAGGGCTTTAATTCAATCTATGTTTTAAAGTGCTTCACTAAAGGTTTCACTTGATAGCCACGGCTCTCTGTGTTCCTCTGTTAATCAATACACACCAGCTGTGTGGCTGCTAATGCATCTGTGTGCTTGTGACTTGCCCAGAGGATCAAGAATATATGAGAACATGACCATCTCAGTGTGCATCATTTCCTGCTGCTGATGCCTGTTCATGACTGTGACATTATTTTCCCAAATCTCTTTGCTTTAATGAAAAAAAAAACAAAACAAAAACAAGTAAAGAATTTATAGTATAATTTTTGTAATGCTTCATAATTGAAGTTAAATTTCAGTACATGGTTTCAGATGACAGATACAGTATATAGGTTTAGACTACAGCTTAGATTGTGTTGCAGCTGTTTGATGCTTTGGTTTAATCATAATTACAGCTTCTTTATATATTACGCAATTTGTTTCCTCCCCCAACATCTAGCAGTAATTGTGCATAGAAATCGCATGTGTGATTATTGCTAATTTTAGGATCATTTTTGGCTAATTTTAGTCTCCTTTTCAACATGGGTGTGCAAAAAAGACCCCAGTCCTTGACCTTTGTCACACACGCAAATGTCGACGTCGAGTGTTTTAGGGTTTACGCGCACGACCAAAGGCCGTAACACCGGGGTCAGGGGTTTCTATGGAAACCGTGATGATGTTATTTGGACAAAGACCTTTCACGGTCCATTCACTCGCTCTCTCTCTCCGTATCTCACCCTCTGTGTAACTGAATTATTGAAGTAAATGCACGAGCAGCTGTGAGTGCTCAACAGAGACAGACGAGCAGTCAAGGGAAGGTGTAGCAGAGACCGGACGCTGACGAATGACAGACACACAGGCTTAAGAATGTGAGGATTTCCCGTGCATGACTTTGTGTTTGCATATATTTGTATGTGATTGTGTGTTTTAACAGTCTGTGGTTTTTAAGGGTGTGTTTAAATAGTTTGCTTAACAGTCGCTGTTCATTAATGACCCTAAGTCCACTCTCCCTCCCCCCGACCGTCCCATAATCAGACCCAAATTAATGAGTTGTTTTCCCACAGTGAGACACAAAGATGGACGGAGAAGGAAAGCTAGGACGCACACTATTGGAATAGAGTGAGACGCGTGTGTGATTGGATGATCGGGCCGTGGATTAATGAATCGCTTCATAAGTATTCATATTTAGTCTCACTTTTATAGTGATTTGCTGGCTTTCTATTGCATTGCATTGTAAGATTGTGCTCTCAGCACACTTGAGCCTGAATGTGATTTGGTCTGGTGTCGTTCAATGAGTTGGGATGTGATGATTAAGCTTTGTCATCGTAGGTGATTGTCTTACAGTGGTTGAATGTTACAAGTATGCATGCTGATACAGGACAGCCACTGTCATGATGGAATGTACCGTTATATGCGTCTGGCTTGTGGAAGCGTTGTTGAACAGGGTTGGGTCGCTCCGCAGGCTCATTTCACGCTGCTATTGACTGATCCCAGATCACTGAATCAAACATTAGCTTTAGTGGTTTTAAGATGACATTCAAATGAAGGTGAATGAGATGTGTGTTAAGTATTTTTGTAGCACTGTTTGATTTTTGTTATGAAATCATTAAGATCTGTATTTGAGTGTTTTGGTTTCTGTATCCTGCTGTGGAGAGTGTTTTATCGTGTGTGTATTTGACCACTGAAAGGTCATTGTGACACACACACACACACACACACACCAGGCTGTGGAGATGTAGATAAGAGCTCACATGAGTGTTCACTAATGTCAGGGCAGATTCACCAACACATGACCAGGAACCCGAGGATCATTACGCTCTGTTAATACTGCATTGTCACTAATATGGTTGGGTGAATGTCACTAAATGTGTCAGAAATATGGAATATGTCATGAAGCCCTATATATACAGTGGAGATCAAAAATTAGAGAACAGTTGATTTTTTTCAGAAATAATGCAATCTTTATTGTTCAAAATTGGAAGGGATTTTAGTTGTGGCTATACTATGCTAGTAGAACAGATTTACAAAATAACCAAGGCACTTCAACAAAAACCCTTTATTTTGTGGAAAACACAGTGATCAAAATAAAAGAACAGCGATGATTGTAGCACACAGAAAGATTACAACAAAAGTTTCTGAAGGTTACAGCAGTCAGAAATAAGTAGGAAGTGTCACTTTGAATGACTTCAGCACATTTGCGGCTGCAGGACATCACTAGTTTCTTAGACTTCGCTGGTGTGATCTTGGTCCACTTTCTTGTGTTCGGTAACTGTAGTTGGTTTCTTAGCCATGGCATTTTCAATCGGCTTTAGATCTGGACTCTGGGCACGCCATTTCATTATGTCAATATTCTTAATTTTAAGGAACTGCTTTATCCGTTTTGCCGTGTGACGGGGGCATTGTTTTGCATGAAAATTGCTGACTGATTTGTGGCAGGGAAGGAACCGCATGTTGCTGAAGGAGGTTCAGATAAACATTTGGATTCACTCTGTCATGTTGTTGTCTAAGAGACCCACCTCCTGCTACAGAAAACACCCCCACCAAACCACTTCCTCCTCCACCTTTTACTGGCTTCAGTTTGCCGCCAAACAAAATGTTTCCCATCAGACCCAAATTAAATAAACTTGCTCTCATCACTAAAGTGAACTTTAGACCAGTTCTCCTCTGTGCACACAACATGCTTCTCAGCAAAGGTGAGCCTGGACTTTAAATTCTTGGTCACTGCAGAGTGCATTTTTAGTCTGGCTTCTCTTAGCATGCCGAGACAGATCCTTACCCTGTTCAGCACTGAACTGACGAGCAATTCCAGCTGCAGTGTTGAACTGATTCTCCATTGAGAGTCTTTGCATTATTCTGTCTTCAAATGCATTTGTCTTACGTGGACGACCAGCCTTTTTGGGGGACTTTAATGAGTTAGGGACATTGTAAAGATGCAGTATTCTAGAAATCACAGATTTGGAATGACCAACTTCTCTTACTATGGCTGCTATTGGCCTTCATCTGGACAACCTGCTGTTGGAGGGTCACTTTAAAATGGTTAGTGAAAAGTGGAAAGTTAGCCAGCCAGTTAAATGTGACCCTAGACCACAAAAGCAGTCTTAGGTAGCACAGGTATATTTGTAGCAATAGCCAAAAATACATTGTATGGGTCGAAATGATCGATTTTTCTATGCCAAAAATCATTATGATTTTAAGTAAAGATCATGTTTCATGAAGATATTTTATAAATTTCCTGTCATAAATATATCAAAACTTAATTTTTGATTAGTAATATGCATTACTAAGAATGTCATTTGGACAATTTTAAAGGTGATTTTCTTAGTATTTTGATTTTTTTTTTTTTTTTTTTTTGCACCCTCAGGTTCCAGATTTTCAAATAGTTGTATCTTGGCCAAATTTTGGCCTAAGAATTTCTTACCTAAGAAAACATACATCATTATTTATATATATATTAGCATACATATATAATTATTTATTCAGCTTTCAGATGATGTATAAATCTCAATTTAAATAATAATAAT
>JAHKKF010536678.1:0-48021 GCA_019740295.1 Labeo calbasu | reverse complement strand
TTTTATGAATCTTTGCGATCGCCTTTCCTTATAACGTGGTAGTTAGGAAGTTTAGTGGCTAAACGCGGCTACATGCGGCTAATGTAAACAATATCGTCCTTCCACAGAGAAAAGAGAGGGGCGGTTGAGCAGAGCTCATTTGCATTTAAAGGAACAACCCCTTAGAATGAGATGATTTTTGCTGAGCTCATTTTGACAAGATAAAAAGGGTGTTGTTTTACAAAACCATTTAGAATTTTTAATCAAAGAGACTTTTTATTAAGACCCTAAAGAATCATATCAACTTGTGGAAAATGGGCATCTGATGACCCCTTTAAAGGAGAAGTCCACTTCCAAATCAAAGATTCACATATAATGTACTCACCCCCTTGTCATCCGAGATGTTCATGTCTTTCTTTCTTCAGTCGTAAAGAAATTATGGTTTTTGAGGAAAACATTTCTGCATTTTTCTCCATGTAATGGACTGCTATGGTGCCGCGATTTTGAACTTCCAAAAGGCAGTTTAAATGTGGCTTCAAACGATCCCAAATGCGGTTGTAAACGATCTTCCAGCCGAGGAAGAATGGTCTTATCTAGCGAAATGATTGGTTATTTTTATTAAAAAATACAATTTAAATACTTTTTCATCTCAAACGCTCGTCTTGCCTTGCTCTCCCTGAACTCCATGTATTCTGACTCAAGACAGTTAGGGTATGTTGAAAAACTCTGACCGTATTTTCTCCCTCAACTTCAAAAATCATTTCAAAATCATCCTACATTGTTGCAGAAGTTCCGTCCCAGTCTTTGCAAAGTGAACATGCAAAGAAGATCAAACACCCTTAACAAAAAAGGTAAAACAGCGATATAGGACGATTTCAAAGTTGAGGAAGAACATGAGATGGGACTTTTTCCGACATACCCCAACTGTCATGACCTGGAACAAAAACAGTCCAGGTAGAGTAAGACAAGACGAGAGTTTGGCATTTAAAAGTATATAAATTGTATTATTTTTATTAAAATAACTGATTGTTACGCTAGATAAGACCCTTCTTTCTTGGCTGGAATTCTTTACAACGGCATTTGGGATCGTTTGAAGCCGCATTTAAACTGTATTTTGAAAGTTCAAAACCATTTCAGTCCATTATATGTAGAAAAATGTTGAATTGTTTTCCTCAAAAAATATAATTTCTTTACGACTGAAGAAAGAAAGACATTAACATTGTGGATGACAAGGGGGTGAGTAAATTATTTGTAATTGTTGTTCTGGAAGTGGACTTCTCCTTTAACGTGTCACTAAAACGATTGCACTGCATTTAACATGGTCTTTCACCGTTAATCTCAAGACAGAAGCAAACATGTCTGAATGCAATTTGCCGTGAACTTTACATCTTGAGGCTTTTGCTGTTGTGGGCAGCTTTCACCTCACGTAGCTCCACAGCTGTGCTGTGAGACGTAGAGGGGAGGCCTTAAGATGGAGTGAGATCACCGTTGTGTTATTCCCTCTGTAAGATGACTATTTGTGCTTGCATTTCTACAGACTCTCATGCCTGACCTGGCTAACAAAACCTCTCCACCGTCAAACAAATAAATAAATAAATAAGCAACAGCATGTTGTCACTTGCTCATGGGCAGTCAGTCGATGTACTGTAGTCATGTCATGGAACAGCAGACTGTTCTGAACTCTCTCATCTCGTTGACATGAGGTCATAACAGGCATGTATGAGCCGTAGTGATTTCCTGGGCTGAAAGTTTTGAGAGTAAGATTTAGAAAAAGCTGGGATGATAATGCATCATATACCTTTTCCTTTTCAAATTATCTTGGTTTGCCAAGGTTAACTGGATTAATAGGCATCATATGCTTATGTAACTCCGATGATATATAATAACATAAAATCTGGTAGAAAATTGATAAAAATGTCCATATATAATAAAATTACATATTCAATGTTTTGTAATAACAGTATTGTGAAATATTATTGCAATTTAATAGAGTGTTTTTCTATTTTAATATACTTTAAAACAGAATTTATTTCTGTGATGCATATATACTGCCATTTAAAGTTTGGGGTCAGTAATTTTTTTCTTTCTTGGTTTGAAATAAGTTATTACTTTTATTCAGCAAGGATGTGTTAAATTGATAAAAAGTGATAAAAAGTAATAACTGATGAAAATTCAGCTGTGCATCACAGAAATAAATTATATTTTAAAGTATATTAAAATAGACAACTGTTATTTTAAATTGCAATATTTTTTCTGTATTTTTGATCAAATAAATGGAACTTGATGAGCATAAGAGACTTTAAAAAAAAAATATTACGGCAGAGAACAGCAGTGTATATATATGTGACCCTGGACCACAAAACCAGTCATAAGGGTCAGTTTTTCAAAATTGAGATTTATACATCATCTGAAAGCTGAACACATAAGTTTTCCATTGATGTATGGTTTGTTAGGATAGGACAGTATTTGGTCGAGATAAAACTATTTGAATATATGGAATCTGAAGGTGCAAAAAAATCTAAATATTGAGAAAATTGCCTTTAAAGTTGTCCAAATGAAGTTTCTAATAATGCAAACTACTCATCAAAAATTAAGATTTTATATATTTACAGTAGGAATTTTGCAAAATATCTTCATGGAACATGATCTTTACTTAATTTCCTAATGATTTTTGGCATAAAAGTAAAATCAATCATTTTGACCCATACAATGTATTTTTGGCTATTGCTACAAATATACCCCAGCGACTTAAGACTGGTTTTGTGTTCCAGGGTCACATATATATATACATTAATTAATTCTTTGGTAAAATTACACCATCATTTCAAGGATTACTCCATGTGTCGCTAAATGCAGATCTGAATAAAGAAACTTTACTGTAGGCATCCCTCATGAACTTCAGACGGTAAGTTTTCCACTAAACTTGAACTCGTTAAAAGACCTGATTTACATTAGCAAGCATCAGATTATATATATTTAATAATTCGATTCAAACCATGCATTATATTCCACTTCCAAATAAAGTTATGGGCCAGTCGGCGATTAACAATTTCTCTACTGAGCCAAAGCCAGTTTTTACTGTCATTTAGCACTTGGCAAGTGTCAACTTGGAGTGTTTCCAAGTATTTTAATACATTTTACCTTTCTAGTTGTTAACTCAGTTGTTTTCCTAATTATGTAGCATAGCAGTCATAAATTTTCTCATTTAGAACATTTCACACAGCAACAATCAAAATAAACTATTATGATTCCACTGCAACTGATGGCAAACAGAAAAGCTTATTCATTAATGCAAATGATGTCACCTTAACAGTCGTTAAGCCATCAGTTATTCATCCAATAAAATAATGACTTTTAATGGAACTTTGCCTACCTAGAGATCCCTGAAGCAGCCAGTCCCCTCCGTATTCCCTGTGGTGCTGTGAGCAACTGTCTAGGGAGAGGAGCGGTGGCCGATAACCTGTCTAAATTTAACAGAAACAGGCATTGTTTCTGGCCTGGTGGGCCCAGTGAGTGCCTCTAAACATGGACAGCATAGTTGGGTTGTTGCTTATCGTTCTCTTCTCCCTCAGCCACTTCCATACAAGGCTGTGCTCTGAGCCTGTCACTTGCTACCCTGTCTGTGAAGCTCTCCTATCTGCCAGCTTCTTGTCGTTAACAGACACGTGCAAGATAAAGGGGCTCCGCTGGCAGGTAGCTTTCTTCTCCCCTTGTGCGTGTGGTCATACTGTATGTGTCTGTGAGTGAGTGAGTGTGCGTTTGAGAGGAAGGCAGGAATGCGCCGAGGACGTAAGAAGCGCTCCTGGTGATTTTCCACGGTTCCCAGGACCCCAGTTGGAGGATTTGACATCTTCTGATCCTGTGAGACATCCTGAAAGGTTTAGATAAGTTGGCTTACATGCTTTGGCTGGAATGAGACCAGATGAAGTTGCTTAAAAAAAGGTTCTTTATTGGCATCTACAGTGCCTTGCAAAAGTATTCATACCCCTTCATTTTTTTCACATTTTATGTTGCAGCCTTACGTTAAACTGCTTTAAGTTACTTTTTTAGAAATAGAAAATGTAATTGATTCCATTGCATAAGTATTCATACCCTTTTCTGGTACACTTGAAATTTAGCTTGTAGGTGTTACTACACATGGAGTGGAGTTAACCTGTGGCAAATTCATTTGAATGAGTATGATTTGGCAAGGCACACAACTCTCAATAAAAGGCTAAAAGCTGAAAATGCATATCAGAGAAAAAAACAAGGCCTGCCTGTAGAGCTCAGAGACAGGATTGTGTCATGGCACAGATCTAGAGAAGAGTTCAGAAAAAAATTCTGCTGCACTGAAGGATCACAGAAGTATGTAGCCTTCATTATCCATCATGAACGGAATTTGGAACAACTAGGACTCTTCCTAGAACTGGCGTCCTGGCCAAACTGAGCAATTAATGGAGAAGGGCTTTGATTAGACTCGTGACCAAGAAGCTGACGGTCACTCTAGTTGAGCTCCATGATCATATATGCAGATAGGAGGAACTTACAGAAGGACAAACATCACTGCAACACTCCACCAATCTGGTCTTTTTGGCAGAGTGACCAAACTCTCTCCTCAGTGAAGACACATGAAAACACTTGGAGAAACAAGATTCTCTGGTCTGATTATCCTTAATTTCAAGCATAATGTTTGGAGGAAAGCAGACACTGCTCATCACTTGCAGAGTAAAATCCCACAAGTAAAGTGTGCTGGTATCAGCCTCATGCTGTGGGGCTGTTTTTCAGTGGCAGGGACTGAGAGACTCGTAAGAGTAAAAGGTAAGCAAAACACAGCAAAATATTGAGATAGCCTTAATGAAAACCTAGTCCAGAGCATTCAGAACCTCAGACTGGGCAGAAGGTTCACCTTCCAACAGCACAATGACCCTAGGTGCACAGCAAGAGTGGCTTATAGACAACTCTGTGAATGTCCCTGGGCTTGAACCCAATCAAACATTTCTGGAGAAACCTGAAAATGTCTGCCAGCCCCCATCCAAGCTGACAGAGCTTGAGAAGTGAAGAGGTGAGGAGAATAATGGCAGAGATTTGCCAAATGCTGATGTGCAAAACTTGTCGCATCGTACCCAAAAAGACTTGAGGCTGTAAAGGTGCTTTAACAAAGTACCACGGTAACAGTATGAATACTTTTGCCATATAATTATTTAAGTTTTTTTTATTTTAATGAATTTGCAAAGTAATTTTAACTTTTTAAAAAACTATTTAAAGCAGTTTAACATAAGGTTGCAACAACAAAACATGAAAAAAAAATGAAGAGGTGTGAATACTTTTGCCAGGCACTGTATGATTCCATGAAGAAGCTTTATCATCCATGGAACCTTTCCATTGCAATAAATAAAATAAATGAATACATCAGCCTGTTTCCCCCACTTCATAAGAAAGGTAAGTGCAACAAATTAGAGATAGGGTAGACCGGGTACAATTGGTACAAGGGTACATTTGAAACACCTTAAATAACTTGCGCACACAACATGTCTGATCTGTGATATTTGCTTCGTACATGCGTATTAGCACCCTCTTTAATCGTGGGAAATTTGAAGAACGTGCTTTTCACTTCACCACTTCACTTCCACATTGAATAGCTTCTCATCCTTACATGACTGACATATTGCATGACTTTGTGTCTTGCAAGGTCATTGTAAAATCTAGAGAAATGTTCGAGGTGGTCAGCAGGGTACAATATACCTTTGTTTTGAGTATGACCTTGTTTTGTTTTTAGTGTTTATTGGGCTATTGTTATTATGTTTTATTTATTATGTTTATTCTTATTATGGTTATTAGGTTATTGTTTGCATTTGATCTGTTTTATTATTGCTGTTTGCAATTGTTCAGTGTTTTTTACTGTTACTCAACTTTTCTAACTGTTACAACGATGAACTGAAATTAAATTGTATTGCTGTTTGCCATTACTGTACAATGTTTTACAAATGAACTACTTTAAACAAATAATCAAATAAAATACTGAATGGAAATAAAAACTGCTGAATATTCATTTTTAAAGGTATTTTACATTTGCAACCAATTGGTTAGGCAGCTTTACAGCATTACGGATGTCTCAACTGTATTCGGGCTTCTTGTGTTTATATGCTAACTGTGGCAAATATGACCTACTTATGGATGTTAATAATTATTCATATTTTAGTAGACAAGTAAAGGATATGTCATATGAAAAATCACTTCTTTTCAGTCCCTAGTTTTGGTGTGGTAATGCAGAAAAGCAAAAAGTGTACCAACTGTACCCGGTCTACCCTACTCACCTTTTTCCTGAGTAACCGATCAAGGAGTGCCGCCATGATGGATTCTAACTGCCATTTGGTGCCCTCGCGTTCCGGTCTTTTCAATATAACTTTTTCAATACTACTACATTTAAAATCATGCGGAGGGTTAAGCTGTGCTGTTGTTGGCTGCCACAGTGATAGAAATAAGCTTAAGGAATTCCTTGTTTTGAATACTAGCAAATCTGTGTCCGGCGCTTTATGACTTGCATAAACAATGACAAAAGAAAACGAGCATGGCTTGCTTAAGTTAAAATACTGTGTGTGAAATAATAAAATAAAGTGTGCTCTTATCATTTTGTGGACAAAATCCCGCTAACTTCGCCCCCATCGGGAGCTGTATACATGCGCCCTCATTTGTTTACAATGCTGCTAACCTCGCGTCGCTTCATGTCATCTTTCCACTCATTAAACTATGACAGGTGAGTTACTGCAAAAAGACGGACATTTTTGACACTGTAAAGTGATGGAACTACGGCACCATGGGCTTTGTAAAACCATTTTCATAGGATTAACGTTATATTATCAGCCGGGAAAAGACGTTAATTTGACTAGAAACACCAGAGACAAGATATGTAAAGACTGTTCCAGTGAGGCAAGACTTCCGCGTTTTCCGCAGTAAGAATTGCAAGATATAAACTTAGAATTGAAAGACGTAAACTTAAATATTGTGCTGATATCTTACAATTTAGATTTTTTTCCTCAGAATTTGGACTTTAGAAAAAATGTTATTTGTTGATAAAAAGTTAGCTTTTTTTTTTACCTTTTTATCCTGTGGCAGAAACAAACTTCGATATTATAGTGGAAAAGCTTTTAAATGTTCTTCACATGCACACTTCTTTGGGAACCCTTTTGTTGTAACGCAGTGAAACTGCCCTTTTCTAACCTTTAATTCTAACAGTGTATACACATACTGGAGGCAAGATGCAAATACATAATGATATGAGAGAGAGCTAGGCTTCCTGCAAAAGTAATTATCATAATATCTTTGGTATGGGTGCATACATCCCGCCTCCAAATCAGTGCGTTTACAGTTTACATTCCACATTTCATCATACGAGTTTAGTTGCATGAGGGCATGGTGATATAACACTTTTGGCCGGTTTAGACGTGTTGCATTTTGACATCCGTCTAACTGTGCTCTATGAGAAGGGCAAATAAAAGCACATGGACTCACAAGCATATGAATCATGACCGTGTTTGGCTAAAATGCAACATCCTATAAACATCAACGCAGCAATGGCTACATTTCAGTATGCGATAAATGTACAGGAAAAGAATCATCTATTTGACATCATCTGTTCTCTGCTTGTGAATTCGTTAAGGGCTTTTGGCAGTATCTTCAATGCTAGTTCTGCCCTTTATCACGGTCAAGTGTTAAAATGCACTTAGGCAAGTACTTGGTTGCTAATTTTATCACACAATCAGTTTACGAGGGAACGTATTGTGCATCTTGCATCCAACAGAAGGGTAATTCCCAAATAATTTTTTTTACAACATCCCTTGTACCTATCAACAAAGACTATGTGTGTGGTGAAAAGCATTATAAATGAACTGCATGTGCCAGCGATGAGGCTTAAGTTATCAAAGCTCATATTACATACTACACACAAAGAGAAGACAACTTGTAAGTGTAGTGTTTCCTATCATATCTCTTCGATCATCTTTCCGTAATGTTGATGCCACATTATCTGATTATGTGCTGGCAGCAAATGGCACATTCTCATGTCTTCAGTGTTTTTCTGTTTGACTAATCATGGTTTATCCATAGATCTAGTCATCTGAGATATATGACTGTTTTCCACAAGCCTCGCCCAGTCCAAGATCCATTTCAGGCAGCCTAAAGGTACCCAGTGCTTTATTTACTGTACATTATGATGATTCATGATCTTATTCACAGTGTCATGTATAAGAACATATGATGTGACTTACAAAGTTACTAGAGACTATAGACCCTAATCTGTGATTAACTCAGATGTCAGGACCCTTAAAAATTGTGATTATGGGATCTTGCTTCACATTTGCTGAAGGCAGCAGTTATGAATCATCCTCTTATGAGTCATTAAGTAACTCTGAAGTTTGTTAGATTAAGTATTATCCTTCCTCTGCGGCTGACGTGGTCATCCCCAGCACAGGACGGTGATGTGCGTACAGCGCACAGCTGTCGTAAACGCGCTCCATTTCTTTATCTCTCATCCGAATGTTTTCTCGTTCTAGTTGAAGTGTTTTTGTTACATAAGTGAACTTCCATCCTAAAACTCATAGTGAAGCATGAATATTGAAAAATACAAGAGCAGTAGTTAGGAAATTTCATTACACATAAGCCAAATCTTATGATTTTGACTATTTGCATGGAACTTTGATCTAGTTGTGACAAATATGGCATCTTAGATATATGTTTTTCTGCTATCTTACTGCCTGTGGAGGGGCCTAGATCTTCAAAAGGAAAAAAACATTGGCTGATAGCCTATAACAAGAAAAATAGATAGTTGGCACTGTAATATTTCCAAAAAGTGGCTTGTCTAATGTTAGAAAATGGGTCACTTAAATATGAAAATCTCTTTTATGTCACTCTTACTTCCCACAAGATGAGTATAGAAGATTTCAGTAGGAAAATGACAGAAACAGCAGCTGTACATTTGCTTGGTGGAAGAGGAACCATCTGAGATGGACTAAGGAGTAGCAAGAGTTTGTGTGACAGAGGATTTGTAGGAAGACAACCGAGTTAATTCACAGATTCATTTTGCAAGTAGATTATTTGCATAATCTTAGGAACAGAAAACTGTGTGAATTTCTGTTGGAAATTTTGTCTGAGGCACAAATATTGTATATCTAAAAAGAGTAATGGTACACTCTTAAAAAATAAAGGTGCTTCTTGATGCCATAGAAGGACCTTTTTTGTCTAAATGGTTCCATGAAGAATCTTTAACATCTGAAGAACCTTTCTGTTTTACAAAAGGTTCTTTGTGGCGAAAGAAGGTTCTTCAGATTATAAAAAAAGGTAAGAAAAAGATGGTTCTTTAAAGAACCTTTAACTGAATGGTTCTTTGTAGATCCAAAAGTGGTTCTTCTATGGCATCACTGTGAATAACCTTGAAAGCACCTTTATTTTTAAGAGTGTAGGTTATTTTTAAAAAAAAAAAATCACCCCTTATTTTTCACTAAAGTGCATTTGTTTGGTCAAAAATGCATAAAAAACAGCAACATTGTGAAATATTATTACTATTTAAAATAATTAGATTCTATAATTTATTCCTGTGATGTAAAGCTGAATTTTCAGCATCATTACTCCAGTTTTCCATGTCACATGATCCTTTAGAAATCATTCTAATATTCTGATTTATTATAATTATTATCAATGTTTGAAACAGTTGTGTTGCTTAATAGTTTTTTGGAACCTGCGATTCTTTTTTCAGGATTCTTTGATAAATAAAAAGTTTAATAGAATGTAATTTATTCAAAATAGAAATATAAGTCTTTACCGTCACTTTTTTTTTTTAGCAATTTAACACATCATTGCTGAATAAAGTGATTTTTTTTGAAGAAAGAATAAAAATGTACTATTTACCAAATTTAAACTGTAGTTTATATTGTTACAAAAGATTTTTATTTTTAACTTTTTAGTTCATTAAAGAATCCTGAAAAATGTATCACAGTTATCAAAAAAATATTAAGCAGCACAACTGTTTCCAATACTGATAATAAATCAGCATATTAAAATGTTTTCTTGATCATGTGACACTACAGACTGGAGTAATGATGCTGAAAAATCAGCTTTGCATCACAGGAATAAATTATATTTTAATGTATATTAAAAATAAAAAATAGTTATTTTGCATTATTATTATTATTATTATTATTTTACAATATTACGTTTTTTTCTGTATTTTTGACCAAATAAATGCAGCCGTGATAAGCATAAGAAACTTCAAAAATCATAAAAAAAACGTACTGATCCCAAAATGTTGAGTGGTGTATGTTCCCAATATAATATACCTAAAGTTCTGTAAATCATAAAATAAATAACTCATAATAAACAACAGGTAGAAATGTGTTTACCAGTCAGAGAATTATTACAGGTAAAAGCTACATAATTGTTCAAAAGATTGTGGGTCAGTAAGATTTTTATTTTGTATTTATTTATTTATTATTTAAAAATAGTTTTATTTAGGACAAATGCAATCAATTACTTTATTTAAGAATCCTAAAAGCTATTAATATAATAAGAAAAATGTCTTCAGCAGCAAATCAGCACATTAGAGTGATTTCTGAAGGATCATGTGACACTGAAGACTGGAGTATTTCCGCTTTGCCACCACAGGTATGAATTACATTTTAAAATTTATTAAAATAGAACACTATTGATTTGATATCACTATTGATCAAATAAATGCAGCCTTGGTGAGCATTCAGGTATACAATGGATTGGTTTCAGAGCCTTTGTATCTTTGTATTTTTGTATCCATGTATTCTCACTCAGAGCACATGACCTGAAGGCCATAATAATCACTTTTACAAATAAATAAATAAATAAAAATCCAAACTCAGCATTTTGCTTACATCTCCTTAAGGTACAGTCTTCTTTCAAAAGATATAATTAAAAAGGCCCGCGCTGCCACTGTAGATTATGATGCTTTTATAGTAAAACAAGAATGATTCTTGTAGAAAGAGAAGAGCCCCCTAAGGCCGGAAAACACATGCGCTTCTTGCCAACTAATACTGAGGTGAGTCAGAGACAGTTTTCTACCTCTTGATTTTTTTCGTCTGAATACACTTCAATGACAACTCAAGAAAACCGCTGCTCTAAACATAGATCAAAATTGAGTTCCCCAATTACATCAATGGCACACTGTAATACTTAAGTCAATAGCCGCGAATGTGAATTTTGAAGTCCAGCATCATCAAAAGTCATCATTTTAATCATTTACCATCAGTCATTGTCAAAATCACGACTATATTTTGTTGTGTTGATGTACCAGCCATAAAATTTCCACATGTCTGATTAGACCTGGGGACTAGGGATCTTGAGTCCTTGTTGAAGTTCCACTAGTTCAACTATTTTTAACCACGGTTCTAAAACGTCAAGTACTGGGTGACTGAGGACCAACATCTGAAGTATCTTTGAGATTATAAGGTCACCTTCCAAAGCTATTTTTTCTTTGTTCATCTGCTTTCTCAGCCATATATGCTCTTGTGCAGTGATGTGTCAACATCACTGAATAAGAACTGAAAGAGATGAGAGAACATCAGTGTTGGTGTTGTGAAAATACCTATTTTAGTAGTAGTATTAGTAGTTTTATAGAAGAATAAAACTCAAAAGAATCTTTTCATAGATATAAGGACAAAACGACTGGTTAAATATTCACCAGGGCCCAAATTATTATTATTATTATTATTTAAAATAATAATAAAATGTGTATATATATATATATATATACAGTTGAAATCAGAAGTTTACATACACCCTGCTGAATATGCAAAATGTTAATTATTTTACCAAAAAAAAGAGGGATCATACAAAATACATGTTATTTTTCATATAGTACTGACCTGAATAAGATATTTCACATGAAAGATAATAATTGTATAATATAATTTTATAATAATTTATAAAAATGACCCTATTCAAAAGTTTACATACGCTTGATTCTTAATAATGTGTTGTTACCTGAAGAATCCACAGCTTTTTTTTGTTTAGTGATAGTTGTTCATGAGTCCCTTGTTTGTCCTGAACAGTTCCTGCTGTTCTTCAGAAAAATCCTTTAGGTCCCACAAATTCTTTGGTTTTTCACCATTTTTGTGTATTTGAACCCTTTCCAACAATGACTGTATGATTTTGAGATCCATCTTTTCACACTGAGGACAACTGCGAGACTCATGTGCAACTATTACAGAAGGTTTAAACGCTCACTGATGCTCCAGAAGGAAACACAATGCATTAAGAGATGGGGATTACTGCCCTTCAGAAGCTACAGAAATTACATGTTTCTCAGAAAACAAAATCATTTAAATTTACCCTGATTTTCAAAAGTTTTCACCCCCTGGCTCTTAATGCATTGTGTTTCCTTCTGGAGCACCAGTGAGTGTTTGAACCTTCTGTAATAGTTGCATATGAGTCCCTCAGTTGTCCTCAGGGTAAAAAGATGCATCTCATAATCATACAGTCATTGTTGGAAAGGGTTCAAATACACAGAAATGCTTAAAAACCAAATAAATTGTGGAATTTTTCTGAAGAACAGTGGGGAGTTCAACTGTTCAGGCCAAACATGGGACCAGCTATCACTAAGAAGAAAAAACACAGCTGTGGATGATTCATGTAACAACACAGTATTAACAATCAAGTGTGTGTAAACTTTTAAACATGGTCAGTTTTATAAATTCAACTAATATTTTGTGGACTATATGTAAACGTCCTTTATGTGAAATAACTTATTCAGGTCAGTACTAAATAAAAAAAATAACATGCATTTTGTATGACCCCGTCTATTTTGGTAAAATAATTAACATTTTGCAGATTCTGCAAGGTGTAAACTTTTGACCTCAGCTGTGTATATATATAATATATATAATAATTTGAGTAAGATTTACCTATAGATAAAGCCTAAAAATAAAAAATTGTTTCATTTTTTTTTTTTTTTTTTAATTTTCATACAATGACAATAAACAGTACCTAAATCTCTAACATTCTCCTACACAGACAAATAAAAGTCAAATGGGGTTTGGAACAACACGAAGATGAATTTTCATTTTTGAATTTTTAATATTTCATTGTCAGGTGCCCTTTCATACATACGAAACAAACCTTATTTGCGTGCTTGTGCTTTCTAAAAAGCAAATGACACTTGTTTTTTGTTATGCAATGCAATGGCATTTCATACATTTTGTAGGTGTGGCATTCATACTGTACATTTGGGGCCTGGATTCTTGGAGTCATTCCCCACCTGTCCGCCACTCATGAATTAAACATTTGATATAGTTCCAAGACATCACCTTACAGGACATAATTGTCCTCTGTCCTAGACAGGTGTGAACTCACACTCCTGTACAGTAACCTACCCTAACCCATACTTCATTCCAAACCTTTTAAGAACAGGTTAAACCAGATCTAAAAAGCAAGAATGTCAGTTATAAGCCACAAACAGATACTCCACCTCAAATGCCTTAAGGGACAAAAAGACATACCAAAACAAGCAGACTATCGACAACAAACTTAACACTAATTAAAGCGCATGAAATGATACGGTTGTCATAACTTAACCTTACTACATTTTCTAAGCCTAGTGGACATTAAAACTGGTGTAAAGATCTATGTTTATATTTTTAGATTCTTTTTGACCTACAAGCAACCTCATATTAACCACACAGAACCATAGCAAGAATTTTTTTTTTTAATTAAATTGTAAGGATCTAGTTGTATGGCACATTTACACTGGCAGAATGCTGTAAAAGCAAGTAATTACTTCTAGAAGACCTTCCCCTCCCTATATTCAAATGTAAAGGGTGATCTGGTTGATAATGAAGCCCTAAAGACATTTATGTATACAGTGCCACACCAAGGAATGATAATCCACAGACTGTTTATTTTTCCTTTATTATATAAGACATAATTACAATAATTTATATTTGTACCTGAGGCGAGAATAGTTTACAAAAAGAAATATTAGAGTTTTTTTTAAAAAAATAAAATAAAAATACAGTCAATAGGAGAACATGAAAAGACTTTTATCACAGGAATCATTATTGATGCACTAATGCTAAATGCCATTTGTTTGTGTGTAAACATAACATTGCTTACGATGCAGTTCAACAATTATATGTGACGTCAGATGAGTAAAGGCAGACGTTCTAGAAGGATCTCCATCTGATGGCTGAGAAAATGGTGTGGATGACATACAGTAAAGTGGTTAAAAAGGCAAACACCTGAAAGACAAAAATAATCATTATACACTTTATTAGATGGAATCAGTTAAAAAAACAATTATTTTATTTGTTAAGATATGAATCACATTTAGGTGACCTGTCTAAATATTTTAGACCTGAAGTCTAAATATTTAAGATTATTCATAATATCTAGTTTATCAAAAGTAAAGCTGATTGCCTTTTCGTTCACACATTTTACTAATGTCGTCTTATTGTATTTGGCTATAGGGACTCACCACGGCAGCTACGTCCAGCTTGTAAATAAGTGTGTCCCTGCCAGCTGCTGCATCCCAAAAAATGGTTATAAAAGCTAGAAGCACAGAAGCACTGAGATAGAGGAGGGCTGCAAATCCATGGTACGCTACATCCTGCAGAGAGAACATTTTGACAGTGAATAACAAAATAATGTGTTTTGTTTTACTCATTAGAAGAAAGAGGTAATAAGAGAAGACGGAAAGGAAACAGACAAAGAGAGGGATTATGAACTCACCGCGCTTGCCCAGGAGCTTTTGTTGTGATGAGACCCACAGGCGAAGACCAGCAACCAGAAGAACGTCACAATGAAACAGAAAATTGCCACAGAGATCACGTATGCCTGGGGGTTGTAAGGCAGGATGTACGTAGATGCAACCAGGCTCAACACCAGACCGCCAAAGATCTGAGAGATGAAGACAATTTCACATACAGAATCCCTTTTTATTTCTGGAGTTAAAAATTTTACTATATTCAAATAGAAAAAACCATTACTATAGAACTCTTGTAAATACTGAATCAATATTAAACTCAAAACATTGGATATACTGTAACAGAAAATAATGACATTAAAATAAAATAGATTAAAAAATGACACTTTCTGACATTTACCAGTGATATTTTTTCTGTTGAAAACTTTTGAAGATGACAGATACGTACTTATATATTTACAGTATTTAATTCAATAATTATGAATCAAATCACTTTTAATAATTTGGATTTAACAGTATAATATTTAGAACATACTTTAATGCTAATATTTTATATTATCAACTTTTTTTGTAAACTGATTTTTTTTGTTAACCCCTTAGTGTTCCAACGTTCCACTCACGGTACGTTTTGCATTGAATTAAGTTTGACAGGAACGCTAAGGGATTTTAACTGATTAATAAAATGAATTCAAATAATGAAGCCAAATACTCCAGGCTGAACTGTCACAGTGATCGTTGCCAATTAAACAAATATGTACCACTTACAGTAATTAACAAATATTATGAAATGTTTTTTTTATTTATGTATATATTTATTTAAGTAATAATAAATCATTTTACATAGGTTGGATTTCTTTGCTAACTAATTGTTGGCAATTAAGTAAACAGGTACCACTTTGATTAATTAACAATTATTGTATGTTTAACAGAAAAGCATTCAACTCACAAGTTCTGGAAGGTAGAGGATGTCGGGTATGGTGCAGAATATTGCCCCTCCGCGGGGCAGGTAGCCCATATGTCCTGTGTTGGTCGCCATGTGTGCACACCTGAGTGTCCTCTCTGCACAGGTAGAACGAATGTGCTTAAGTACTGAAGATGTGGTTTATTAAAGAGGCTGACAGAGTGCCGGACAGACCTGTTCGTCTTGATGCATTTGACGTATTCCATGAAGACCCACCCTGTGCACTCGAATGCTCCATCTGAGGCTTGCTGTTTTATTTACTTGCTAGATTTGCTAGTGTCAAAGTCAACACTTGTTTACAAATCGTTTTAGTGACCGATGCTCATTAATTTTTAAAAGTGTTGTTGGTTGTTGTCTTTAAAACGGCCATGACAACTTACTTAATTGTTTTATGATAAAACAACATACTGTAGGCCAATACAACAACATTTTATACTCTGTTTCTCAATTCGAGGTGGTCACATATTTGATATATATGTCAAATATATCAAATAAACTGAGCAGAAAATATATATTTTTTAAACCTTCTTCCTAATTTGCCTTGCTGCACTTTGTGGCATTTTGTAAGACTATTAGCGAAATTGCAACACAATGGACATATGTTCTTGCAACATTTTCCCTAACAGTACAGGTGATGATCTGGTTACGTGGGTGGGTTAAATTTCATGTTTAACTAGAACACAGGTGAACATTGTGCATGTCAGAGCATGACTTGGGATTTCGTTTCACAGACTTTTAGAAGTGATGAAAGAGATGTTTCTTGCAATCCAAGTAAGGTTTAATTCTTTGAAATGTCCAATCATATCCAGGCTGTACTACATTGCATCATGTAGGCTATAGTAAAGTATAGTATGGTCCCTGCTGAAAAAAAACGGGTTGGCTGGGCTTGGCTAGTTTAAACTGGACTTAGCTGTTTTTAACTCGTCTCCCAGCCTGGCTAGGCTGGTCAGGCTGGTTTTAGCTGGTTGGTCCAACTGGTTTCGAAGCCTGACCAGCTAAGACCAGCCTGGAAGTGGCCACAACCCCTCCAAAATCTGCCTTCTGACCAGCTATGACCTAGTAAGACCAGCCTAGGCTGGTTTTAGCGTTTTTTTCAGCAGGGGTAGCCTAAATAATTATGATATAGTACATATCAGAAGTATCAATAATATTTAAGCTTGACCCCATCCACTGTGGTAATGTCAGAGAAATTCAAACATTTTAAGACACATCTTAAGAAACACCTTATGACTGTAACTTAGCTTACATTTGATGGTCTGCTGATTCACACGAAACTTGTTTGTTCCCCTCATTTATTACACAACTTTCTTTCCTTCAAACTTCTGGTCGGGGTTGCCAGGTTTTCACAACAAACCCCCCTACTTGATACTTAAAACTAGCTCAATTGCGTTTCGAGAGGGGTTCCCACGTTAAAAATCGTGCTCCGAGGGGTAAAATACACGGTTTTTGGTTGGGTTTCCCTGGTAAAATACGCATTCCGGGGGATAAATATCACGTTGTGATCGCTTTAACCCGCGACCACAGTTGAAGTGTTAAAGTAGGAAAACCGCGGACTTGGCAACACCGCTTCTACCGCGAATCCAGTCAGAAGTATTTGTAGCAATACCCAACAATACACTGAATGGGTCAAAATGATCTATTTTTCTTTTATGCCAAAAATGATTAGGATATTTAAATATCATCCATTAAGATACTTACCAAATAAATTTCCTACTCTAAATATATCAAAACTTATTTTTTTATTAGTAATATGCATTTTAAGAACTTAATTTGGACAACTTTAAAGGTGATTTTCTCAGTATTTTGTTGTTGTTGTTTTTTTGCACCCTCAGATTCCAGACTTTCAAATAGTTGTGTCTCGACTAAATATTGTTATGTTTATCCTAACAAGCCATAAATCAATGGAAAGCTTATTTATTCAGCTTTAAGGTGATTTATAAATCTCAGTTGACTCTTATGATTGGTTTTGTGGTCCAGGGACACATTTCATCTTGTCCTGCGCATCTTTTACCTCACAGTGCCATCTAGTGTCTAGTGTGATAATTACATCACGTTAATCGAATCATCACGTGGTTTCTGTTACTTTACTCAGCGCTGAATATTATGCACCAATCACAGCTGTGTGTGAGTTGCCCAACGATATTTTAAATACCTCTGTCTCCTATTAGACAAAAACGTTTTAAAATTTGAATGCAAATCAATGATTCAACTTTATAAGCGCATCTATCTGGATACACACAATCTTCTACCCCCTAAGAAGCGGTTAAGTGCTTCCCCGTGAATGAAATGCGCATTTGTTCCGTGTGTTACGGTAATACGGAAACGCCGTAACTGTTGATGTTAGGAACCAATTTGGACAAATAGGTCATGAAGCGTGATGTTTGATGTGTTGTTCAGATTCGGGTTCTGTCTTCTAGACGTTGGGTGCTGAACGTTAACATTCTGGTAGGAATGCTGCCATAGTTTTCATAATGTTGAATATAGTTTTCATAAAGCAAAATACGTTGTTCCATTCATTATTCTTTTACTTAACGGACCAGACTGATGAAATAAGATTCTTCCGGGTTTGTTTTCTTAATGTCATAAACTGTTAATATCGTTTATAATGCATTCAAGCTTGCACAGAAAGACGGGTCATTCCACAAAAATGTCTTTTATGTCTTATGTCTACAGTGGGTTATTAAACTTAGATTAAGTGTTTACTTTATAAATAATCTTAAAACATTTTAAAATAACCTTCTCAAAAATTGAAAAGCTACTGCATGGGATGACCTAGAATGTTTTAAAATGCTGTCAAGCGATTAATCGCATCCAAAAAAGTTTTTGTTTACATAAGTGTGTATACTGTGTATATTTATTATATATATATATATATATATATATATAAATACACACACATACAGTAGTCCAGGGGTCACCAGACCCGGACCTGGAGGGCCGGTGTGCCTGCAGAGTTTAGCTCTAACCCTAATCAAACACACCTGAACCAGTTAATCAAGGTCTTACTAGGTATACTTGAAACTTTTAGGCAGGTGTGTTGAGGAAAGTTGGAAGTAAACTCTGCAGGACACCAGCCCTCTAAGAACACGTTTGGTGACCCCTGCAGTAGTCTATATATTTTATATATATGTATATATATTTATATTTATATAATTGATATTATATATAATTTTTTAAATATATAAACATAACATTTTTCTTAAATATATGTGACCCAGGACCACAAAACCAGTCATAAGTGTACATTTTTTGTGAAATTGAGATTTATACATCATCTGGAAGCTGAATACATAAGCTTTTTGACCAAGATACAACTATTTGCAAATCTGGAATCTGAGGGTGCAAAAAAAAAAAAAAATCTTAGCAATGCATTTTGCTAAGCAAAAATTAAGTTTTGATATATTTACGATAGGAAATTTGCAAAATATCTTCATGGAACATGATCTTTGCTTAATATCTTAATGATTTTTGACATAAAAGAAAAATTAACAATTTTGACCCATACAGTGTATTTTTGGCTATTGCTACAAATGTACCTTTGCTACTTAAGGTTTTGTGGTCCAGGGTCACATATACATATGTGTGTTTTTATATATACATGATAAATATACACACATAAATTATGTAAACAAACTTGTATTTTAGATGCGATTAATCGTTTGACAGCACTAACATGTTTCATTTAGAAGAAGAATGAGAGTATGACTGTGTATATCACTCTTGTCTACAAATACAGGTGGTATACGGAAATATCTCGAAAAGGCTTTCTAAAGTTCATAAGCTCATGTGACACGATTTTTACTGCACGTCTGCTCAGATCTGTGCGACATATCCGCCACCTCAGCACTGTATTGAACTGCTACAGAAGGAATTACGATCTCAATTTCAACATACGCAGATGCTTCGATGGAGGACTTGTACCAGCAAGCACTTTCATTGGACAAGCCCAATAGCTCAAGGGCTGCTTTTGTGCATTTTAACCTTTGGAGTGATACTGCCTATATGTTGTCATCGTCTACTTTACTCATATTATTTTTTAAAGACTGTTTATCTTGATTCACTAAGTGATGTGGCACTACAAGAAAGCTACGACAGAGGACAAGAGGCACTGCGTTTCTGGGAAGCAGCAGCTTCTACGAAAAGCCTGAAGGACCCGCTGGAAACGATTGCCAAGAAACCGGATCTCCTGGTCACCATCGTAACAACCAGCAGAGGAGAGGGGAGGGACTATCACTACTTGTTGCAAGTGACACAACAGCTCAAATCGCTCCTCAAAACGTGTGGCGATAAACCGTGTGCTGAGGTAATGCTCTGTGATGTCGAAGTCGGTCCTACTTTAAATGAGGATGCTTTGCTTCTGGAAAAGCAGTTTTTGGTTGTTAGACGTTCTCCAGATGAGAGGTGGCAGAGCAGAGACGTGGCTAACATCTTCGAGAAGGAGAAAAGAGATTATGTTTTCTGTCTGCGCAAAGGATGGGACCTGATGAGGCCGAAAAACGTTGTTGTGCTTGAGGATGATGCACTTCCGTTGACAGATTTCTTTCCAACAGTTAAAGACTTGCTCTCAAGGAGATTTGCGCTTGATACTTTATACATAAAGCTCTACCATCCAGAACGTCTGCAGAGATATTGGAATCCAGAGCCTTATCGCATTCTAGAATGGATTGGTCTCGGCCTCTTTGGAGCTACAATCCTCCTCCTGTTTTTATCTCACTATACACCTCTTTCTTTCACCATATCAGCTCCTCATTTTCTCTTTCTGGCTCTTTACATAATGGCCGTGGCTGAGCTGGCAGGGAGGCATTATCTCCTAGAAATCAGACGGCTTTCACCTCAGCTTTACGCTGTTTGTCCTGCCACCGAATGCTGCACCCCTGCTATGCTCTATCCAGGTAACGCCTCCATTCGAGTCGCCGAATATCTGGACCAGGCCGTCTGCGCTCAGGGAAATGCAAAAGACATTGTGCTGTACAAGATAGCCAGATCGAGGCCAGGTGAGAAGGCACACAGCGTTGAACCCAATCTCATCAAGCATATCGGAGCCTACTCCTCCGTCAGGACGAACCCTGTTCCACCAAGGTTAATTTGACATCAGATTGTTCTCATAGAACAGTTAAATATTAAACACATTTCACATTTTAAACAATTGGATTAGAGCCCAAAAAGTGTCTACGCTCACACCAATTCATTTAAATATATAAATATAATAAAAATACAACCTAGAGAAGTTTTATGTATGTGCACATTTGCTTAAGACACAGATTTGCTTTAAGAATGTGGGGTATTTTTATACACATTTATACACATCTTGGCTAAAGAATTGGACGTTTAAATTTTGTAGCTTTTACAATTTTATATATTTGAGATTGATTGATATCATTATTGTTTTTACCACCACGTGCATCTGCTGGAATTATAATCATCTTTCATTAGTGAATTTCCTGGTTTCTTTTATATACCAGGAATATAATTATTTTACATTTCATGGCTGAAACATTCTGTTTAAAGAAATTACAGCTGGTTGTTTGCCAAAAAATCTTTAAATCTAGTTTTTAAATTGTTTCCTGTTAACTTTGTTTGACACATTGACAACTTGATTGTCAATGTTATTGTCTTTTAAAAAAGTGTTGTTATCAACATTTGTCAGAAGGGAATTAATAGGGTTATTAAAATTGCTTTATGCCACCTTTGCACACTCTTTAAAATTAAGATTAAAAAACTGTACTTTAATCACATGCATGTAACAATCACGTAACTTGATTACATTTTTAGTTTGATATTGATTTTAGTCAGATATTGATTTATTTACTTGTTTTGGAGGGAAAAGGATTATTTGCATAAAATTGTATGGATCTTTCAATCTATGGTGTTTAAAGAAATCACTTTTGGTAAAAAATAATAAATCTTATATAAAGTTTTACAGTTGTTGTTCTCTTTTTTTTTGTGCATGCTCTAACGATTAATTGTAAAGTTTATGTTTACATAATATATGTGACCCTGGACCACAAAACCAGTCATAAATGTCAGTTTTTAGAAATTGAGATTTATACACCCTCTGAAAGTTAAATAAATAAGCTTTCCATTGATGTATGGTTTGTATAGGACAGTATTTGGCTGAGATACAATCTGGAATCTGCGGGTGCAAAAAATCGCCTTTAAAGTTGTCCAAATGAAGTTCTTAGCTAAGCATATTACTAATTTTAAAAAAAATTAAGTTTAGATATATTTATGGTAGGAAATCTACAAAATATCTCCATGTAATATGATCTTTACTTAATATCCTAATGATTTTTGTCATAAAAGAAAAATCAATAATTTTGACCCATACAATGTATTGTTGGCCATTGTTACAAATATACCCGTGCTACTTAAGACTGGTTTTGTGGTCCAGGGTCACATATGTGTATACATATGTACTGTGTATATTTATTATGTACAGCATATATAAATACACACACATACATGTAAATATTTGGGAAAAACTTTTATGTTTAAATGTTAAATATATTTATATATAATATAAATTATATGAATATAAATGTATACGAGTAAATTTTTCAAAATATGTAATGTATATGTGTGTATTTATATATACATAATAAATATACACAGTACATATAAATGTAATATGTACACAAAAACTTATTTTGGATGCGATAAATTGTTTGACAGCACTATTTTTTGGTAAAGGTAATTATGTACTGAAAAACATTCAGTTGACAATAAATTATATAAAGTTGTGGCTTCCTCCAGTGTTGAGACGTCAGAGTAAATGACAGTGTAAACATAAGAGAACAATGGGTTAACCATAACAGTCGTTGGGGTGTTTTCTTCCACAAGTCCCTATAAAACTCTCTCTGAGCCTGTGGATCTTCTCCGCTATTTCCGCTGGATTTAGTCACATGACCGGTCAAAATACACAGCATTGCAAACTCTGTTTTAAAGAAATAGTTTATTGAATTCTTATATATGTTCTTGGCTATTTATATTTTTCGCCTCGTAATTGTTTATTTGGAGATTAAAGCCAAACGTTTTGCACTGTTTTGAATATGCGGGATTTAACCAATCCTACTATGGCGAGTACTTATCTTATGAATATTAAGTAGACATGGCGTTCATCCTATCAAAGCAAGGCATCTTCTCAATGGAAGGTTGTGATTCTTAATATTAATTAGACTATCTTCAAGTTGATTGGTGAGATGGCTTGTCTACTAAATATTAATTTCTGCCATGCTGACTTTGCTCGGTAATTTTCCAAATGTGAAGGCGTGGATCATGAATTTGTAATAGCGAGGCCTTCGCCATACTAGGACAAGTAAATTCGCTTCGTTTGCAAGATGAACTTTTTCAAGACGTGATTTCCTGCGAACTGGATCTGCATCAGCTGCGTGAGGACGGGAAAAAATTGAAGAATACAGAAAAATGTCTGAAACCGAAAAACCAAAGAGCCATACTTTATCAAAGGAGGAAGGTTTGACCAACGGAGGAAATAATGTTTCCAGTAACGTTTCAGATGAGATGATAGAGGTATGTTGTGTGGATATCAATGTGCCGCAAAATGTAAACATCTAACAAGATGGGTTAAACAAATAAGTTCAGGTTAACAGATGGAACTCTGAATCTAAGTTTGGATTGTTTGGTTTATTAACTTGGATAGAAAGTGTTCTGAATTTAACGCAACATGGACGGTCCTTTAAATCTTTTTATGAAATATGAGAAACATCTGGTGTCGTTCTTGTCAAGAGAAACACTGAAAAAGAAGTTCTTCCAGAAGTTCTTTACTGGTTAATTGTTTATCGTAGTTTGTTCATCAGAGAAATACACTGTTATGATTGTCTGTTGCCAAACAAATGTAATTATGCAAGGACTGAACTGTTAACTCTTAGAATAAACCTTCACATACTAGTTCAGTGTTTTCAAAGCTTTTCGTGATGACTGTAGTTTGAAAGGGAGGTTATTGCACGAAATAGTATTGGAAATTTTATATTTTGGTGATTTGTATTAATTATATATTCATATATGTATATGTATGTCCTCTTGGTCTTGCAAATGTTGTTTTAGAAGTTCAATCTTGCCACAGTCTATGTGTCAGATGCCAAATATAACAGGAACATCTTTTTTGATACTTCACCACAGGCTGTGAGGTAAGGGGTGACATTCCGGCAATCATTTAAATAACTTTTATGTTTACTAGATTGTGTATTATAAAATCTGTCGAATATTTAACAGGCTGTACCTGTTGTACAACCACTGGTTCATGCAGACGCTGGTATACGTGTTCATCATCATAAATCTTTTTCTGGCTATCTTTGAGGATCCTGCTGTTGTGCCACTTCCTATATGGGTATGAGTGACAAAAATATTAACTTGCATTTAATCATTTATCTGATGTGTCATTCGTTTTAGACCTTTGTGTAGTTTTGTGAATGGGTGGTTGAATATTTCTTGGGTGCTTGTTGTTTCTGTTTAACTATAAAACATGTATTTTGCAGGGAAACTTCCCAAACAACATTTTAACATATAATAATAAATTCTGTTAAATGTTTTCTCACTGATTTGCAATATACTCTCCATGTGCATAATTTGACTAGTGACATAAAAGAGAGTTTACTGCTTTTATGACATCCTGGATTCCATGCAACCCCCCCATATGACACAATGGGATATTTCCTGGAGATTCTTGTTCATTGAAAAGCAGCGTTTTTCATTGAAACGCTTTACACAGAATTAGATGAAGTCACTATTCACACTGTTTATTTATAGCCCAGCTGATTGTGGTTAGTCCAGATGTTCACAGCCAAAGCATGTAGATTAAAATATTAGTAAACAGTTATGTAGCAAAATTCGATAACTTTATATGTGTGTGCTTGCATGTTTTCTAGGCGACTTCTACAATTGAGATCATATGTCTCTCTGTGTTCACTGTGCGGATTGTACACTATGCCAAAGTCATTCCAAAGGAGAAATTCTGGAAGGATCCCAAAAATATCTGCATCATAGTCATCGTAACGGTAGGCCTCTAATCTAAAATGGCTGTTTTAAGCATATTTATGGACTTTTTAAATGTGAAATACATCCATTTCCATTTTGATTACAGCTACACTACCAGTCAAAAGTTTTTGAACAGTAAGATTTTTAATGTTTTTAAAAAGAAGTCTCTTCTGCTTACCAAGCCTGCATTTATTTGATCCAAAGTACAGCAAAAACAGTACATTTTTACAAATATTTTTACTAATTTAAAGTAACTGGTTTCTATGTGAATATATTTTAAAATAGAATTTATTCCTGTGATCAAAGCTGTTTTAAAAATTTCAGCATCATTACTTCAGTTCTTTTCATACTAATATTCTATAAAAATCCAGCTTTGAAATCACAAGAATAAATTACATTTTAAAATAAATTCAGATTATTTTAAATAGTAAAACTATTTCAAAATGTTACTGTTTTGTTGTACTTCGGATTAAATAAATGTAGACTTGGTGAGCAGAAGAGACTTTTTTTTTAAAAAAACATTAAAAATCTTACTGTTTAAAATCGTTTGACTGGTTATAATCAGTTTTGTTCATATCATAATGTGCTATTTATATAAATTAAGAACTAATGAATTTTCCTAAAGTATTCTGTCTGTACAAGCATGAGAAAATGCTGAGAAAGTAGTTGTAACGACATTGTGAAATGAACTTTAGCCCATGGTTTGGCATTCTCAGCAGTTCTGCAGGATCATCAGGAAATGTTGCGTTCACTGACTATGAGTAGACATTTCGTGAATATTTCTTGGGTGCTTGTTGTTTCCGTCTCTGTTTAACTATAAAACATGTATTTTGCAGGGAAACTTCCCAAACAACATTTTAACATATAATAATAAATTCTGTTAAATGTTTTCTCACTGATTTGCAATATACTCTCCATGTGCATAATTTGACTAGTGACATAAAAGAGAGTTTACTGCTTTTATGACATCCTGGATTCCATGCAACCCCCCCATATGACACAATGGGATATTTCCTGGAGATTCTTGTTCATTGAAAAGCAGCTTTTTCATTGAAATGCTTTCCACAGAATTAGATGAAGTCACTATTCACACCTTCTGCCTGACTTCACTAGTGTGAATTCACACGATTCACACTAGTGAAGTCAGGCAGAAGATTTATGAGTGTCGTGAAACTAGCTTGCATATCTAGATATTTTGGGAGATTTTGAATGTAACTGCATTTTTGTTTCATGATCTTCCTTTGCTCTTCCCATCTCACAGCTCTCTTTCATAGATTTGGTTATATACGGGGCTCTGAAAGCAACAGGCTACTTTGGCGTCCGATGGTCGAGGGTCTTAAGACCACTTCTGTTAGTCAATGTTACAGAGGGAAGACAAGTAAGAAAACTACAATTAAATACAATAAATATAATTTCTCTACATTTATTTTTTTCATGTGTTTCCTGCATTGTTTAACTACCTTATTAATTAATTTTTTTTGTTTATGATGTGCAGATGTCCAGTCTTATAGAAATATATTTCTTTTTATATTTTTTTATAAACAAGGTTGCGTTAAATTGATCAAATGTGACAGTACAGACACACATACACTACCAGTCTATCAAGATTTTTTTTTTTTTTTTTTTTTTTAAAGAAGTCTCTTCTGCTCACAAAGCTTGCATTTATTTTATTCAAAGTACAGAGGAAACAGTAAAATTATTAGATATTTTTCCTATTTAAAAAACCTGTTTTCTATTTGAATATATTTTAAAATGTAATTTATTCCTGTGATTTCAAAGCTGAATTTTTAGCATTATTAGTCACGTGATCCTTCAGAAATCATTCTAATGTTCTGATTTGCTGCTCAAAAAACGTTTATTATTATTATTATTATTATGATGTTGAAAACAGTGGAGTAGAATTTTTTTTTAGTTTTCTTTGATGAATAGAAAATTCAGCATTTATCGAAATAGATCTTTTTACAATTAAATTAAATCTTTTGTAACATTATAAATGTCTTTAACATCACTTTTGATTCATTTAAAGCATCCTTGCTAAAGAAAAGTATTAGTTTTCAAAAAAAAAAATATCGCTTTGATCACCGGAATAAATTACATTTTAAAATATAATTAAATAGAAAACAGTTATTTTAAATAGTAAAAATATTTCAAAACTTGTACTGTTTTGTTGTACTTTGGATCAAATGCAGGCTTTGTGAGCAGAAGAGACGTCTTTTAAAAACATTAAAAACTTTTGACTGGTAGTGTAATGTTACAAAATATCTTTTGTACTTACTTTTTATCACAGAATCCTGAAAAAAATGGCATCTTATTTCCACAAAAATATTAAGCAGCACAACTGTTTTCAACAATGATAATAAGAAATGTTCCTTAAGCACCAAATCAGCATATTAGAATATTCTGAAGGATCATGTGACGCTGAAGACTAGAAATTCAGCTTTTCCATTATACAGGAATAAATTCTATATGAAAACATATTAAAATAATTAAAAGTTATTTTAAATTGCAATAATATTTCACTTTTTACTGTATTTTTGATCAAATAAATGCAGTCTTGTTGAGTATAAACATTTGACTTTTGAGTAAAAATTACCTAAACTTGGTAGTGTGTGCCCATAGTGCACAAATGTCTCTCCTCCAAACCCATTTTTTTTTTTTTATTTCCTTCTCTTTGTGTTTGTAGCTGCGGAGGGCATTCAGGAGTATTCGGAATGCACTGCCTCAGATCTCCTATGTTTTTCTCTTATTCATGTTCAGCGTGTTGGTCTTTTCTCTCATGGCTCTTAAATTATTTGGTAAAAGGTAAACTTAAATACAGTATCATCAATTCATACCTCTGTTTTCTAGTCATCTCATTTGTGTTAAACTGCTCATTATGTGCTTTTCTTTTATCCCAGGGGCCTTCTCACCATTGATGGTTCTCCATACTTCACAGACTATTTGGATATTGTTTTCGATCTTTACGTTTTAGTAACCACTGCTAATAGCCCCGATGTCATGTAAGTCTTGAACTCTTGCAGCTTTTTCTGCACTTTTAGTACTATTTAAGTTTGGTCTCTTTAGTGTAATTGTCATTAGTGTGCAAGTATATATTTAGTTTAATAAAAAGTTTTCAGTAGCCTATAATATGCTTTATGCATGCTATGCAAATACTTCTGTAACATTTGATGTTTTTATATTTTCATTGTAGGATGCCGGCATACAACTACAGTGTTTTCTTTACCATTTTCTTCATTCTGTACATTGTTATCAACACGTATACCTTCATGTCCTTCTTTCTGGCCGTTGTTTACAACAACTACAAAAAGTACCTTAAGGTATTCATATATTTTTCATGTCAGCATGCAACTTTCTCCATCCAGTAATCTGGCTCATTCTCTTTTGTAGCTATTTGTGACCCTGGACCACAAAACCAGTCATAAGCATCAATTTTTTGAAAACTGAGGTTTATATATCATCTGAAAGCTGAATATTTGGACAGTATTTGGCTGGGATACAAATATTTGAAAATCTGAAATCTGAGGGTGCAAAAAAATCTATATATTGAGAAAATTGCTTTTAAAGTTGTCCAGATAAATTTCTTAGCAATGCATATTACTAATCAAAAATTAAGTTTTAATATATTTACGGTAGGAAATTTACCAGTGTCTTCATGGAACACGATCTTTACTTAATATCCTAATGATTTTTGGCTTAAAAGAAAAATCGATAATTTTGACCCATACAGTGTATTGTTGGCTATTGCTACAAATATACCCGTGCTACTTATGACTTGTGGTCCAGGGTCACATTTGTAGTTGTAGTGGAACACTGACTTGATTTCTTCCATGTTTTCTAGGAGGAAGTGCGGCAGCTGGTGAAGGCCAGAAGATTTAAGATGTGCCGGGCATTTTCTTTGCTTCAGGAGACAAGGGGTGAAGATGGGGAGCCTGTGGTGACCCAGGCCAAATGGAACCATTTGGTTAAACTCGTCAAGCCGAAAATCAGCATTGCTCACCGGGAACTGCTCTGGAGCGTCTTGGATGATCAGAATAAAGGACACATAGGTCAGCCTGATTTTTCTTTTGTTTAAAAATAGTCTTCAATGTGATATTTGACTTTATAGTTTTTGATAGTTGATAGTTTTTATTTTTACACTTTTTTCCCCCTCAATCTTCTTTGTCTGAGCAGGGAAGTTTGCATTTGTCCAGCTTGCTGATATCCTGAGTATTCAGGTGATCACAGTGAAGTCAAAGCCGCACCCCATTCAGACCTGTTTCCCCTCTATGTATAATTCCTCAGTCAGTAGATTCATCCGCTATGTGGTTCATCACAGGTACATGGACTTTCATTGATCCTCAGACATTCACATATTTTTTTTAGAAGAAAGCTGTTTGAATTCCTTTTGTGACCCTGTTGGACATCCTGTTTATGCTGTTTAAGATGTTTGAACGTGTGGTTGCCATATGTGACCCTGGACCACAAAACCAGTCATAAGGGTCAGTTTTTTAAAATTGAGATCTGAAAGTTGAATAAATAAGCTTTCCATTGATGTGTAGTCTGTTAGGATACGACAATATTTGGCTGAGATACAACTATGTGAAAATCTGGAATCTGAGGGTGCAAAAAAATGAAAATATTGCAAAACCGCTTAAAGTTCTTAGCAATGCATATTACTAATCAGAAATTAATTTTTGATATATTTATGGTGGGAAATTTACAAAATATATTCATGAAACATGATCTTTACTTAATATCCTAATGATTTTTGGCATAAAAGAAAAATCAATAATATTGTTGGCTATCGCTACAAATAAAACTGGTTTTGTGGTCCAGGGTCACATATGGTGATCTGTTTGTTGTATTGTGTCTTTCAGAATGTTTGTTTATGTCTACGACCTGATTATCCTGGTGAATGCTGTGTTCATTGGTCTGGATGAGGAGAACCCTGTGGTATCAAATGCTGAGTGGGGTTTTCTGGCTCTTTATATGTTGGAGATCATTCTCAAACTGTACGCTACCGAGCCTCGGACGTTCTTCGCTCGACATCAGTTCTGGAATTGGTGAGGAGACTTTTGTTTTGTATGGCTCAGTGAATTTGATCATATAACATCATCTGTGTGAGCTCACATTCAAACAAATTCAATAAAATTTATCTCTTACAGGTTTGATACCATCATTGTTGTGTCTGCACTCTTTGGCACTATCATTAACTCAGCACTCAAACACTGTAAGTGCACAATATGAAGCACTAAGAGGGTTATTAAGTATTTACTTATGTGTTACTGTTACAGTGTACTTGGACAAATTAAAGGGATAGTTCACCCAAAAATGACCACCGTCATGTCGTTCCAAACCCGTAAGACTTTTGTTCATCTCTAGAACACAAATTAAGATATTTCTGATGAAATCTGAGAGCTTTCTGACCCTGCAAAGACAGCGACACAATTACCACGTTCAAGGCTCACAAAAGTAGTAAGGACATTGATAAAATAGTCCATGTGACATCTGTGGTTGGGCCGTAATTTTATGAAGCTATGAGTATTTTATCGATATCCTTACTACCTTTCTGGACCTTGAACGTGTTGCTGTTTATGCAGGGTCAGAAAGCTCTTGGATTTCATCAAAAACGTCTTAATTTGTGTTTTCCAAAGATGAACAAAGGTCTTACGGGTTTGGAATGACATAAGGGTGAGTAATTCATGACAGAATTTTCATTTTTGGGTGAACTATCCCTTAAAGAGATTGTTGATTTTTTTAAAATATTAAAGTTGTTAAGTGTAATACAAGCATATCTTTAAGAAATCTTGTTGTCTTTTTTCTTTGCAATTGATTGACCAAATATTTATTTGCAGCTGGAGGTTACACAAGTCGCCAGATTTTGGACATCGTTTTCATTTTGAGAGTCCTCAGACTCATACGCTTGGTGGATTCCATAAAGAGGTCAGAGAGTTATAGCCAAATGCAAACCTCACAAGTCATTTCTGTGCTTGAAAATGTCTTTTATATGCTGCCATATGATATTGAACTAAAAAACATACCTTTGTAGATTCCGAGCCATCATCAACACTCTTATTAAAATTGGACCAACTATTCTTACATTTGGCCAACTCATAGTGGTGAGTATTTACATATTCCTAAATAAAAATTGACCCAAAAATGTTAATTTTGTCATAATTTACCCTCATGTCAGTCCAAACCTGTGACTTCCTTCCTTTCTTTCTTTTTGTCTATACCGTAAAAGTCCATGAGGGTTCAATGTTGTTTTTAACCCTATTTACTTTCATTATATGAACAAAATACAGTTATAATTTAATATATTTTACAATATTACTGTTTTTACTGTATTTTTGATCAAATAAATGCAGTCTTAGTGAGCGTAAGAGACTTCTTTCAAAAACACAAGAGGTTGGTTCACCCAAAAATGAAAATTCTGTCATTAATTACTCACCCTTGTGTCGTTCCAAACCTGTAAGACTTTCATTCATCTTTGGAACACAAATTAAGATATTTTTGATGAAATCCGAGAGCTTTCTGACCCTGCATGACATGTTCAAGGCCCGGAAATATAGGAAGGCTATCGATAAAATACTCATAGCTTCATAAAATGACGGTCAAACCACGGATAACACATGGACTGTTTTATCAATGTCCTTACTTCCTTTGTGGGCCTTGAACGTGGTAGATGTGTTGCTGTCTATGCAGGGTCAAAAAGCTCTCAGATTTCATCAAAAATATCTTAATTTGTGTTCCGTAGATGAACAAAGGTCTTACGGGTTTGGAACGACATGAGGGTGAGTAATTAATGACAGATTTTTTATTTTTGGGTGAACTATCCCTTTAAAAAAATCTTACCAACCCCAAACTTTTGAATGGTAGTGTATATATTGCATGCATTATACAGGCTATTGCTTTAAATAAAAATACAAAATTGCAAAATTGTTGAATATGTCCCCAAAGTATGAAAAAAAAAAAAAAAAAAAAAAAAAGGCCATTCTCTCATTGGTGATCCATTATATTGCACCATACCTGGCCTCAAGGACACCTTGTGCAATAATAGGGTGTTAAAAAAGTGGGGGGAGGATGCAGTACTTGATTTATGGCTGTGTTTAGATGGCTGCACCTCATCAAGCCGCCAACAGTGTTCCATTGTTCCACCCTGTTATGATCCTGGGACAGGGACATAATCATTTGAAGGGAGGCAGACCCCTCATGCTGCATACTAAACTGTGATTTGTGATGAAAAACTGATATGTATAAACCCATTGCTGTCCCATACAGGTGGTCTATTACATATTTGCCATGGTTGGAATGGAATTATTTAAAGGGAAAGTTCAGTTTTTCGACCCTAACTCGACAAGTCCGGATCAAGAGTACTGTGGAAACCCTCTGCTTAAAGGAACCACTTTTGCTAAACTCAACTACTGCAAGAACAACTTCAACAATGTGGTCTCTTCCTTCATTGTCTTGCTGGAACTCACCGTCGTTAATCAGTGGCATGATATCCTTTATAAATACAGATCAAAATGTGTTTCTGCTCCAAGGATAATGCTGTGAAACTCTAGACTAAGGTTTTTGAATGTTGTAATAACATCATTATCATGCATTGCTTTTCCTTTAACTCAGCTTCACTGTTGACCAGCGGATTCACAGCAGTCACACATGTTTCAGCCAGAATTTTCTTCATCCTTTTTCACATTGTGGTCGTCATTATAATAATCAAGTAAGAATGAATGGACTATTAGAATATTGTGTTTTACTTTGAAAGACAAACACAGTTGAAGTCAAAAGTTTACACACTGTGCAGAATCTGCAAAATGTTAATTATTTTATCATACAAAATGCATGCTATTTTTTTAATTTAGTACTGACCTGAATAAGATATTTCACATGAAAGCCGTTTACATATAGTCTACAAGAGAAAATAATAGTTGAATTTATAAAAATTGTCCTGTTGTACTGTTACGTGAATGATCCACAGCTGTGTGTGTCGGGTTTTTTAGTGATATTTGTTCAGTCCCTTGTTTGTCCTGAACAGTTAAACTGCCCGGTGCCCGCTGTTCTTTAGAAAAGCCCTTCAGGTCCCACAGATTATTTGGTTATTCAGCATTGTTGTGTATTTGAACCCTTTCCAGCAATGACTGTATGAATTTGAGATCCATCTTTTCACACTGAGGACAACTGAGGGACTCATATGCAACTATTACAGAATGTTTTAAACGCTCACTGATACTTCAGAAGGAAACACAATGCATTAAGGGGGTGAAAACTTTTGGAATTCGAAGATCAAGGTAAATTTAACTTAATTTGTTTACTGGGAAACACGTAAGTTTCGTCTGTAGCTTCCGAAGGACAGTGCTAAATGGAAAAAAATATGATATTTAGGCAAAATAAGAAAAAAGTACACATCCTCATTCCGTTCAAAAGTTTACACCCCTGGCTCTTAATGCATTGGGGTTTTTTTTCTTCTGGAGCATCAGTGAGTGTTTGAGCCTTCTGTAATAGTTGCATATGAGTCCCTCAGTTGTCCTCAGTGTGAAAAGATGGATCTCAAAAATACCGAAAGACCAAATAATTTGTGGGACCGGAAGGATTTTTCTGAAGAACAGTGGGCAGTTTAACTGTTCAGGACAAACGAAAAAAAAAGAACATTTTTATAAATTCAACTTGTATGATCCCTTTTATTTTGGTAAAATAAGTCACATTTTGCAGATTCTGCAAGGTGTATGTAAATTTTGGCTTCAACCGTATGCATAATGTGAGTAGTGAGCCTAATATTTTTTTTTTTTTTGAACAGTATTTTTGTAGCATTCATCTTGGAGGCATTTTTTGTGGAATACACAGTTGACAAAAGTGACCTTCAGACATCACTGGAGAAAAAAATAGAGGAGCTGGAGCTTAATGTTCAACAGTATGTGCCATTTAGACCTGCTATCAAGTTATCTGTTCATAAAAATGTTTCATATATACATGTAAAAAAAATCCCGTTCCCGTTTTCTGTTTGTCAGGGATGGTGTGGACACCGGTATTGTAGATGCAATGGAAAGCACTGACAGTGAACTGGGCCCTTCTGAAGCTGGCAGACAGAAGCCCTCCCTCATGTTCAAGATTGCTTCAAGAAGTATTTTATTTTATTTTATTTTATTTCAAATGCACTCTTAGTCTTGCTAACTAAGTATTGAAAGACTACTTTTGTTTTATTTTCCAGGATCCAGAACTGTGGATGGACTTTTGCAGCGGATGTTTGAAACAGATCTTCGTCCTGAAGACTTCAACGAGGAAGAGGAGCCAGAAAACATCAACTTCTCAAACCCTGTATTTGACTCAGTATAACCAACATTTAAAAAAACAAACAAACATGTAAATATATAAATACAGTTTGTACCAAAGATTCTCTTTATCTACAAAATATTTGTTAAGAATTATTATGTGTACTTCGGTATATGGACCACTAATATTCAGTTTTCAGTCATCAAAGAGTCTCATCTGTAATCAAAAGTTTTGTATATATATTAAATATAGGCTTATAATATTATAGCATTTTCTATTTTTAAATACTTTTGTTGAAAAAAGGTAAATATACTACATGACCATCAGGTATTGCTTCAGAGTGACATTTTGTAAACATACAAATTGAAATAACAATAAAAAATAATAATGATAATATTAGACTTATTCATATGAAAGCTAAACTCTTACTATCCATGACTCATAAATTGTTTAGTTTTAATGTACTGTGAAGAGCCCGCCAGCAGAGAGCGAAATACCGTCTGCAGAGCATCAGCATCGCTGTGGTGGAGGTCAGAGAGGAAGAGTGATGTGTGGTGCTGATGCTGGGATCCAGACGGGCGGGGAGCAAAGCAGGGAGCATCCAGCATCCTTTGCAATGGTGGAGAGAAGTCTAAAGATAATCCTGACCGGGGGAAAGAGGTTATGAGCCTCCACACATAAGAAAATGAGCAGGTAATAAGCGTTATATATTTCAAATTCGCTGTGAGCCAATATGGCCTGTCGTGAGATGCCAGGCCATGTCCTATTGGACAACCGCTATCATGTTCTAACATCCTCCGTAGGAATGTAAATTAAACCAGCTGCATCCGGGATATGTGCAAATAGCATTTGAAGTGTTTGAAAAATATATAATACGTGTTTGCTGAAATAAAACGAGCCTCTGGTGTTTGTTGCCTTCAATTTTGAGATTTAGTAGTTCTATGTGGAGGACCTTTTTCTCTTTTCATCGGTATGTTTACTTTGGCCTAATGAACTTTTAAGAGTTTGGTGATCTTAGAGACTTTTCTCTAATATTGATTTGTTGACTAGTTTATGTAACTATACAAAATGCACACTGACAACGGGTGTAGCCAAATCCTACTACGGCGAAGGCAAAGCTCATGAATAATAATGAGGTCATTTTGACGTCGCTCGCTAACCTTCCTGGAGCGTAATTAATATTCATAAAATAAGCGTTCGATTCGTTAGTTGACTAGCGCAGCTCCTGTCTATCAGCCAACCACGTCGCTGTACTAGACGAACGTCACGCAACGTAATGAATATTCATCTACCAAGCGTCCTCTACAGATTGCAAAGAGTCACTGCATGGGTGTTTGACGCGCTGCAGTGCGGACCAGCGCAAAGGATGCGCGACCGGACAGTTGTGTTCAGTGAGAGCGGTGTCGTTTATTTATCAAAATGTAATGGATGTTTTGAATGTCTGGGCAGAATAATATTGATGTACATAGTCTTTTAATTCTGTGTGGCTTACGCTGTTTGCACTGTGATGCCTATAGAGCTCGTTTATACGGCGAATCAGAGCCAGATTTGTGTATTTGCTTTAACCTTGGACCTTTGTGTTATTAATATATGCGTGGTTTTTATATCATAGGCGTGATGTTTACGATTAGATAACCAAGTACGCTTTCAGTGGGTGTTTTTTTTTTTGTTTTTTTATTTGGTGGTAGTCCACAGGCTTGCAGTGGTTTATCAGTGTGATTGAGGATTTTTTTAAGTTGAGCATATTAATTCGCGTTTTTCTTAATAGTAAATCCGCTGTTTATTTTAGCACCCGTGAACACAATTTTAGCTAGATGGACCATCAGTAGCAAAATGCAAGAATTAGGCGGTTTATGGTTTTAAAAACGGTCCCAGCTGATGGTTTGTGTCACTGTGAGGTCCCAAATGAAGATTTCAAAACGACGGAAAGGACTGACTTTTCGTAGTCTGTGTGCCAGGTAGGGTGAAAGCATCCAAATGTGTTTTAAAATAGGGAATTGATTTTTCTTTGTTTTACTAAAGCATGTGAAATAATCTGGAGTAAGGATTGCAATGAAATGTTAGTTTTATGTAAGACATAAATTGTTATACAGTGCTCTTTGGAAAATATTGTGTACATTTCCTACAAACTTTACTCCAACTCTGTGGCATAAGAGAGAATGGGGTTAAGATGTGCCATCCTAACCATTTTTGCATCTAAATATTTGGCCTTGGTCCATAATATATGTCTTTCTGCTATGAGAGAAAATTGATTTTTAAGGTTTTGTGAAAATGTGAAAGTAAATTTTCTACATGACTGGTAAAATAATTTTTTATGTCAAATCAAATTTACAGAGTAATATACAATTTTAGGCATTTAGGTATCTAAGAAGATTTACACTACCAGTCAAAATTGTTTGAACAGGAAGATTTTTATTTTTTATTATTATTTTTTTAATCTCTTCTGCTCACCAAGCCTGCATTTATTTGATCCAAAGTACAGCAAAAGCTGTAATATTTTAAAAATATTTTAACTATTTAAAATAACTGCCTTCTGTTTGAATATATTTTAAAATGTAATTTTGTTTGCTAAATGTTCAGCATCATTACTCCAGTCTTTAGTGTCACATGATCCTTCAGAAATCATTCTATTATGCTGATTTGCTGTTCAAGAATTATTATTATTAATATTTAAAACAGCTGAGTGCAGTCAGGATTTTTTCAGGATTCTTTGATGACTAGAAAGATCAATTCATCAAGGAAACCTGAAAAAATGCACTAAACAGTTTTAAATATTGATAATAATAAAAATAAAAAATGTTTCTTGAACAGCAAATCAGCATATTAGAATGAATTCTAAAGGATCATGTGAAACTGAAGACTGGATTAATGATGCTAAAATTCAGCTTTAAAATCACAAGAATGAATTACATTTTAAAAAATATTCAAATAGAAAAGAGTTATTTTAAATAGTAAAAATATTTCAAAATTTTACTGTTTTTGCAGTACATTGGATCAAATAAATGCAGACTTGGTGAGCAGAAGAGAGTTCTTTAAAAACATTAAAAAACTTTTGACTGGTTGTGTATTTTGTCTTTCCACTTTGTATTTTAATACAGTCTATCTACCAATCACTAAATAACACTGTAAATAATTCTATTAATGTGCAGGAAATAGTTTGGAAAAGGATAGTACATTATTAATTAGTTACTAAACATGGACCTTTTTTTGGGAATTCATAATATTTCTATGGCCCTGCTCTTCAGAAAACTAAAGGAAAATTGGCACAGCTTACCACCACTCTCCTTTATGCTTTTGAACACTACATTTGTGCATTTCTGAAAGCATTCTGTGTATTTACTGTCTGTCTTTCTCACTGGCCCATATGTGTCCAATTGTGCTGTAATTTGTGTATGTATCTGTGTCCATTTCACTGTGTTGCACATCAGTATGTTTTGTGTTTTCTTCAGTTCACAGGGCTTTCGTAACGGCGATGTCTTTTCGTAATGTCAAGTCAAAGACACATTTTTTCCTTTTGCGCATCAGCTTATGATTCAATAATGCATGTATCACCTTTCTCTGGGACATTGAGTGCAAACTGACCTTTGTGACATTCATCCTTAAGGATTGAGTTTCTGTCTGACCCATGCTTGCCTTAAGATGGATGGTGAGTGTCATAATAGTCAAAAGAGGAACTGCTGACAGTTTGAGAGCGTTTCATCGGCCACTACAGAGTCTGACCGATGTGCCGAATCCTTGATAACTAGCGCAGAGAAGGAAAACAAAACAGCCGTAACGCCACATCAAGCGCTGCATCGGCTCAAAAGTGCTCAAAACCAATTGCTTGTTAAGTATAATCCATCTCTTCTCTTGTTTTTCTGGCTTGTAGGCTGGCAAAGGAGGGTTTTGGCGTCGACTAAATTGGTCAATTGCAAGATATTTGTCAGAGACGTAAGGTTTTTGAAGAGATTTGTGAACATGGTGAGAGAGTTACACCGTCCTTCATAGTTCTCCCCCCCTCTCCCTTCCTGGAAATGTGGCTGCACTTCACTTTTCAGAGTTTGATCACAAAATGGCTGTTGACGCTTCCCTTCCCTGGGATTCAGAGGAATTTCAATTATTATTCTTTGCTAATTGAGGTGACTTGAATGAAACCCCATGCTTTTCGCTCACCGTAACCTCACATCCCATGGGTCCCCTGGAACGAAACTGAGAAAAAAGCTCACATGCAGATTTTAGTGGGAATATAAGACGTGCGATTGAATGCTTTAGCTGTTTCGCCAGCATTACGGCCTGTGCGCGAACAACACCCGTAAGACTGTCCGGAACCTGCTTGATAGTTAGTCGCTCGTAAGGGAGAGGGCAGATAGCAGCTAATGTAGAAACTGTCAAGGATATCCGTCTGTCCTTTGGCCTAAGGTGGTTTCTATTTGTTATGAGAATGAAGCAATAGCATTTCCACACATTGGCAGACTTTTACACTTTGGGTTACAAAGATGTTACTCATGTAATAAAACAACAATTCACAGTAGAGTGCAAAAGTCTGGTTCCCGAAGTAAAAATTAGGACTGGGTAAATAAAATATATAGATTTCTTGATTTTTTACGAAACAGTAGTGATTACTATAGCGCGCCTCCCATCCAATAAATCGCAATAAGCTTTGTGCTTTGTTACTTTTGATATGAAACAAAGTCTCAGATTTCAGATTCTGTCCATTTTATTACAATATTCAAACAATAAATGCCATTTTGACGCCGATCGCTGTAACGCCTCAGTTCAAGAGAAGCGGAAGTGCTTTAGTACAACTTGCAGCACAAAATAAACATCCGAAAATATGTTAAAAGAGTACACCTTTCCGAAACCCATATCCTGTCTTATGTAATAACTCAGTCAGTGTTTAATTGCGGAAAGACGTCAGTATAACCTCTTGTAAACAATGTCATGTCACATGACACAGGATGGAACAACAACAGCTTTGCGGGCTTATTGCATTTTTTTGTAGCTGTCGTTATACTAAAATACACTTACTACAAAGAGAGCAATAAGACGGCATTATAAAATGAAAAGGTGCGCTTTGATTTTGAATGGCGAAGACGTGCGGGTTCATTTTAAGCGGTATTAGCAAAACAACAAAACTACTGCTGTTCACGGAACTGTAATTACCCATTAAACAATGTAATATAGCCTGGTTAGTTGGTCCCTTGGATCGGATTGCTTTCTCACTACAACCGAACCACTTCAGAGATTGTTTTCAGTCGAGCCGAGACCACCTCATTCAGCAGTCTCATGCCGTTTGTTTTGGCGTGGATCCGAGCGCGATTGCCATGTTCACATATGCCCAAACGAACCGAGCTAAGGGGGGAAACGTGCCAGGTTCCGAAACAAAGTGCCAGTTTGAATAATCAGTCATGTTTTTATGACAGTCACCTTTTAAATGTTTACATTTCAAAAAACAAATTGGAGTAGAAATATAATTATGTAATTGTAACTTTATTATTATAATTTCATTGTATTTGTATTTGTTGTTCAAATCAGTTAATTTTAAACTTCAATATTGTAGTAAAGTAATAATAAATTAGTGCTTCCTTTATTTTCGGCTTAAGAGATGAAGTCGGTGACACTGACTCGTCATCTCTGCAGTAGTGATGCACCTGTTTGCAAGTTTCATGCGAATTACATAATCAGAGAATATTTGTTTTCCATTTGAATTGGTTAATTTGAAGGTAAACATTTTGCTCTCTTTAGATATATTTTTCATGTCCATAAAGCAAGCCTACACGGAATTTCGAAAGTTTCGCACTCAGCTTTACAGAGACTGAGACGGCAACGTCCTGTTTGCTTTAATTATTTTACAAAAGCGCAACGTTTTGTTGTTATTCTCAGTGCACACAAATGAACACAGTGTCTTTACAGTTTTTATGTACTGTATTACAACATAGACCAGCTGTTAACAATCTGTCCGTCATGGACTGTATGACTTCGCTACTTCCTATGGATTTTTTTTTTCCGCAACTAAGCAACTAATAAAATTTTGGTTGACCAAGCCTCTTCTCAACAACTAATGATTAGCCGACTATTAGGGGCAGCCCTAATCCAAAATAACCAATATTAAATTAAATCGAATCAAATCGCAAGCCTGTGAATCAGAATTGAGACGAATTTGAATCGTCAAAACCCAGCCCTAGTAAAAATCCTGTTCATTTTCTCCATAGGGGAACGGTAACTTTAAAATCTTTAAAGACAGACCTATGACGAAACAATTTACGCTTTCAGTTTTCGACCTAGTGCGAATTTTCGTTTTCAGCCTAAATTTTCATTTCGGTGCATCCCTAAAAAATACAAAACCCATGATTACTATTATATATATGATGAAAAATTAATAGATGTAATGTGTCATTTCATTTAAATGTACAGCTTTTGGAAGTGAATAAGATCATATAAAAATGATTTTGATATATTAACATTATTTCAGCTAATTATTATTATTATTATTATTATTTTGCTGTAAATTTACTTTAAATCTGTAAAACTTAAAATGTTACTACCATATTTTTTTCCAAGTTCTGGCAACCACATATGCAGTTTTTTTTTACTGTAAATCTCACAGTTTCAAAAAAAAAAACAAACAACTATTTTATTGTTTTGCAATAAATCTTTAAATCAATGGTTTTATAATTCTCCATAGCTTTTTAAATTTATGTCATTCGTAGTGCTTCGTAGGATTGTAGTTATTTCCTTAATGAACGCCGTTAAGCACACAGTCTTACACCTTTTGTTATTTTGTCCGATGTTGTAATTTACCTCCGTTTAGTTCATGGCTTATAATTCTCAAACAAAGATGTTTTAAAATCCCTGTGGGGAAAAATGAATGGAAAAACACTTCTGGAACCAAGGTCATTGGCGGCCCCTTTTGCACAAATAACAATTGACAATTGGCTGTGAATGAAAAGCTGGGAGAATGAACCGTGAGATAAAATGGTCAAAAACAAGTTAAATAGCTTCATTCTTCTACAATATATTCACAACAATGAACTGCAGCTAGAACAAAGAGCCCATTGATAACTAGCCACTGCAGAGTGTGGAAATGCTGGCTTAATGAACTTCAGTTGTATCTCAGTGTTCAGAATCCAACACATAGTGATTAAACTCTTCACTGCTCACATTCTTTTGCCAACTCATGTGCATTCGGACCAAACAAGCTTTTATATATTCGTAAACTGCATCGTTCATCCCTGCCACTGCCTGTGTAGCATTCTTCCAGTTGTTTTCCACAAATCTCCTTGTTTGCCTGTATCAAGGGTACATCAGTGCAGGTGTCAAGAACTTGGCACATGAGTTGGCAATATTACGCTCTGTCACTCTTCTTGGCTGAACTTTGTCTACCTTAGCTATGTCATAGTGCAGTTTGTTCCTAGATCGTCCATAGAGCACTTCTCTAAGATGCTGCACTAGAGACTGCAGTTCTTGACGGATGCTGGGCTGGGCATGAGTTAGTGATTGAGCTACTGAATCTGAGCCGAGCTGGGCCCTGCATGCTTAACCAACAAAACAAGGGTGCTGCATGCCAAAATAGCATGTTATTGGGTTTTATGCATCTTTCTTAACCTTAGTTTAATAGGAGGTAACTTCAAAACGCTCTAAGCATTTAGAGTGTGTCTGATGTTTCGTTTTTCATTTGTTTAAACAAACTATTTACCATTGACTTTAACTTCTTATCCTTATCAGACAGAATTTTAATATCACTGTTCCCCGTTTTGGTCTAGCACGGGATTTGACTATCATTGTGGTAGGGAAATAAGCTAAATGTGTTCATTTCAATGACTGCTAATGGTAAGGTTGTTAATGAATATTTTAGGTGCTTTTATAATGGCTTCTCTTTAAATCAGCTCAGTACACTTAATGGAACTGTTTTAGTATCCCCTGTTTGTACACTTCATAAGCTACTTGGCGTCTCTACAGTAGTGTGTGGTGTTAGAAATATCCTCACAGTTTGTTTATGCGGGCTAGTGCGGCGTCATTACTTTTTCATTCACGTGTTTTCTAGACTTTTCTCCAATGTTTGTGGCTATTTTATTTGTGCAGGTATTTGGGTCAAAAAGTATGTGGGTCAATGGATGTGCCTAGTAGACCTTTTCTTTGTCTGCTAACAGCATAGTATGCTCAGAGTACACTTTAATGTCAGCGTTTCACCTCTTGAATATGTATCAGTAAACAACCGCAGGAATAAATTGGCGTTCTTATCTCATAATTAGTTTTTTTTTAAAAATCAGACATTCCAAAGATAACTGCCGTCTTTGGAATGTTAGCGTTTGATGAAGTTTGACTGGCCGCTGCATGTAGAAGCCAGCTCAACTGACCAATAGCATGATAGCAGTAGCGATGAATAGGTGATTTAACAAATGTTGGTGGCTTTTCACAGATAAATGGATCGTTTAAGTTGGGGGCTGCCAGAGTGCTCTCGGGGTTGCAGTGCCTAGCGCCAGCTCTGCAGGACAACGCCAACATGAACGGCACTGCAGAGCAGCAGGACATTCTGCCCCCTAACTGCATGGTCAAAGAACGATGGAAAGTGGTAGGTGTTTAAAAAAAATCCGTATGTGACACTTGTACACACAGTTGTATTTTCGACACACTATTTTCCTGTTTAATGCTGTAAGGCTATTTTGACACAATCTGTATTGTGAAAAGCACTATTTAAATAAAGGTGACTTGACTAAATGTAGCACTACAAAAACATCCTGTGTGCTTTTACTTTTTTGATTAGTGACCTTAAAGTTGCACAGAATCCTAAATATTGTTTATTCATTGTCATGTGTAATATTTCAGAAAATTTTGAATCCCATATTTCAGGATTTTTTCTGAAGTTTGGAGTGTAAACAAACAAACAAAAAAACCTTAAAAACATAAATATTAAAATTACATTTTAATAAATAAATTATTATTATTACAGTGCCATTTAAAAGCTTAGGGTAAAAAAAAAACAGTTTTCTTTAAAGAAATGTATACTTTTAGTCACCAATGACATGTTAAATTCATCAAATTTTTTTAAATAAAAAATATTGTTCCAAATAAATACTGTTCTTATGAACTATTTATCAATTCTGAAAAAGTGTATAATGGTTTCTAAAAATATTAAGCAGCACAACTTGAAAACATTTGATTGATGATAATAATAAGAAATGCTTCTTGAGATGCAAATCAGCATATTAGAATGATTTCTGAAAGACCATGTGACTCTGGAATAATGGCTGCTGAAAATCACAGAAAAAAATTACATTTTAAAATATATTAAAATATATACACTGCCGTTTAAAAGTTTGGGATCAGTAAGATTTTTGATGTTTTTATTTATTTATTTTTAAGTCTCCTATGCTCACAATGGCTGCGTTTATTTGATTAAAAATACAAGTAATATTATGAAATATTATTACAATTTAAAATAATGGTTTTCTATTTTAATATACTTTAAAATATAATATAATTTATTTACGTGATGCAAAACTGAATTTTCAGCATCATTACTCAGTCTTCAGTGTCACATGGTCCTTCAGAAATCATTCTGATATGCTGATTTATTATCAATGTTGGAAACAGTTGTGCTGCTTAATATGTTGTTTGGAACCTATGATATGTTTTTTGGGATTCTTTGAAGAATAAAATGTCAATAAGAACAACATTTATTCAAAATACAAATCTTTTATAAAAAAAAGTCTTTACTATCACTTTTTGTCAACTTAACACATCTTTGCTGAAAAAGTATTAATTTCTTTCAAAAAAAAAAAATACAAAATTGTACTGACACCAAAACTTTTAAATGGTATTGTATATTGTTACAAAAGCTTTTAGTTTTAAATAAATGCTGTTCTTTTAAACTTTCTAATTATCAAAGAATGCTGGAAAAGGTAACACAGTTTCCAAAAAAATATTAAGCAACACAACTGCTTCCAACATTGATAATAGATAATTAGAATAATTTCTGAAGAATCATTTGACACTGAAGACTGGAGTAATGACTGATGATAATTCAGCTTTGCTTCACAGGAATAAATTATTTTTTAAAGTATATTAGAATATTAGTATTTTAAATTGCAATAACATTTCACAATATTATGTTTTTAGGTATTTTCGATCAAATAAAATGCACCCTTGATCAGCATAACAAACATTTAAAAAGCATTAAAATTGTTGTGATCCCAAACTTGTGTAGTGTATAAGGTTATTTAAAATTTTAATATTTCATAATATTACTGTTTTTACAGTACTTTTGATCAAATAAATGTAGCTTTTGTGAGCATAAGAGACTTCAAAAACATAAAAAATCTTATTGACCTTAGAACGTAATTTATTTAATTTATTTAATTAAATATTATTTGTAAATGTAATTTTTGTAAGTAATTTATCTATTAATTAATATGCTATATTGTAGATTTTCAGTACAATTACATAGGTGCTTCTCAAAAAACTGTATGTGAGTAAAAAACGGTATAGATGAAAATATATAAGTGCGTTCCAGTCCCATATCCGTTGTCCTGTTTGGAGTAGATTATGTAACAGTAAAACTAATCGCTCTTTTGACCCCATTTACTGGAAATGTCTTGTCAAAAGACATTACAAAGAGATAAAATTCCCACAAAAATTCCCAGTTCAAAAGAGATGAGAATCTTCTCACATGACTGCTCAATTCCAGTCAGAGTAAATGGGCTCATGACTTTGAGAGAACTAGACGAGAGAGTAACTGACCGTCAAGGATGATTTATGAGTGATTTGAAATCAGACGACTTCTTCTTTGCATTCTCCTTGTCTTTTGAAAATGTATTAGTCTGTATTGTGCAATTCGTGACACATTTATGCAGAGCTGGCCAGTGCTTGTCTGCAGTGGAACTGCTGCACTATTGCGTATCCCAGATCAATAGACGTGCCCTCTAGATTGGTAATCAATGAAACAAGGATTATTCACATATACAAGATCATGCACATGTAGACGGGGTTATATTACAGTGTTATTTGTTGAGTTTGTTGTTTGAAATGAATATCTCAAGAGAGTGAAATAAAAGTATTAGTTGAAATGCAGATGAAGTGCTTTTTGATGCTTCCCAAATGCTTTGTCTAGAAAACACTTTGAAAGGCTGTGTGCATTTGTGTGAGATCATCAAACATTGACAGCTCTTACAATGCGACGACTGTTTCTCTCACTTCAGGTTTCATACCTTGAAATCAATAGCAGATGAAATTCAGATAACATCCTGTTGTTCTTTTTTGATATCCAGCTGAAGAAAATAGGAGGAGGGGGGTTCGGGGAAATCTACGAGGCGTTGGACCTGCTGACTCGGGAAAATGTGGCGTTAAAAGTGGAGTCAGCGCAACAGCCCAAACAAGTCCTGAAGATGGAGGTGGCAGTTCTGAAGAAACTGCAGGGTAAGGCATGGTCATCATTAGGTCTTGGTATTTCGGTACAGTATCAACATCACTTTGACACTGACAAGCCGTCACGTTGACTAAAGACAAATTCCCTCCGGAAATCAGGGTCACACAGGGTCATTTGTGTTCAAAGTACCTTTTGAACTCTTGAAACTGTTATTTAATGATATTTGGGCTGTTGTTTTCCCGTTACTGCAAAAAGAACTCACAGGATGAAAAGTGATATTGAGGACAGTGGAAAAGCTATAAATTGATTTCCAATTAAGATGTATTGTTTAAATCATTTCAGTTATAGAAAAGAAAGAATCGGAGACACAGGAGTTCTGTTGTGTTTCAAAGGCTTAATAGTAAATGATAGTGGCGTTATATGAATTTATACAGTGTTTAGTTGACGTCAGTATGACTGGGGCGTTTATTAAAAGCTGTAAGATTGACCATCCCATCGGAGTGGACCATGTGTGTGGCACGTTGTATATTTAGCCCTGTGAATGAAGCGGCAGTAACACAGCCTACGTGACAACGAACATGTGAAGCGGCCTACAGATCATACAGCCAAGCATACACACACACATTCTGATGATTCACTTCAACCATTAGTCATCAGAAAGAATAAAAAATGAAGAACTAAATATGAAACTCATGGTACTATAATGCAAATTCATATGTAACAAAATAAAATAACATTTTATTAAAACAAAATAACATTTTTGCTGAAATTAAAATATTTATTTTAATTTTTTTTTCAAATGTAGTATTTTTAGTAGTTCATTCTTTTTAACACCAGTGTTATTTTAATGTTATTTATATAATGTTATGGTATATGTTAATATTTAGAATTTTTTTTTAATTTTCAACTATCATTTAAATTTTTTATTGTTTTATTCATTTTATGTTTTTGTAATTTATTAGTTTCAATAATTTCTATTTAGCTTTCATTTATATTTAAGTTAATTAGTTAACATTAGTAAGTTAACATAAATTAAGAGTGAACAATACTTCTACATTTATTAATCTTAATGTTAATTTAAACATTTCAGCTTTTACTAATGCATTAAAAGCAAAAGTTGTGCTTGTTAGCATTAGTTAATGCACTGTGAATTAACATGAACTAACAATAAACAACTATTTTCTTTAACTAACATTAACAAAGATGAATAAATACTGTAATAAATGTATTTGTTTGTTTATGAAAAATTAATTAACATTAACCAATTGAACCTCACTGAAAAGTGTTACCATTTTTATTTGTTTCACTTTATATTTTTATTAGATAAAATTATAAAAATTAAAGTTTACTTTCATGTCAGTTACTTGCAAAGGCAACATTTCTAATTTTCTGAAAGTTTTGTAAGTTTAAATGTAAGTTTTTACATTTATATTTATATTTTATTTCAGCTTTCAGTTAAATTGATTTGAATAGTTGTAGTTTTGGTCATTTTAGTTATTTTTAGATTTTTTGTTGGTTAGCCAAGTGAATGTAGTTTTTTTTTTTTTTTTTTTGGAGGGTCCATAACTGAGTCTTTAATCTTAGTAACTAGTTTTGCAAGTGTAAAACGACACCACAAAAGTAAACAAGAATGTTTTCTCAAGACATCTCAGAACTGAAGACATTAAAAAATACAATTTCCATTTAGATTATCCACCTTTTTCCATTTGGGTGCTTTCACGTTCCGGTCTCCATAGAAATTCATGTTAAAACGGGGTAAAAAAGATTTGAAATTGAATCTGAATTGAAACTGTTTCAGTATAACTAAATATAAAAATGTGTGCAGGTTTAACGTTATATTATTAGCTCAGAAAATATGTTAATTTGACCGTAAACACCAGAGACCGGAAACGTAAAGCACCATTCCAGTCGGGCGAGACTTTTGCGTTCAGTAAAAGATGGATACAAAGACGTTCTCTGAAAGCTTGCTGAATGTCCGAATGTTTGTGTGTGTACAAAAGCTTTCTGAAAAGGTAATCCTGTGGGATTCGCCCTTTGAGGTACAGTCATACTCTTTGTTTTTTAAATTAGAAATGGTTAAATCGCAGACGTTTATTAACATCCAAGTTAATTAAACAACACTGAAAGAACCAGGACATTACTGTCCCATTTTCATGAACACAAAACATACCTCATAATTCAAAACCATAATCAAAAAAATGCCAGTTTCATTAACCACAGAAACAAAACCAAATTTTTTCAAGATATAACAAAAACCATCAATTTTTTCACCAAACATCTACACAATGCAAAGAAAAATGGATTGGTCTTTTAAAGAAGAACTCCACTTCCAGAACAACAATTCACAAATAATTTACTCACCCCCTTGGCATCCAAGATGTTCATGTCTTTCTGTCGTCAGTCTGTTTTTTGAGGAAAGCATTTCAAGATTTTTCTCCATATAATTGACTTCATTGGTGCCCCAATTTTGAACTTCCAAAATGTAGTATAAATGCAGCTTCAGAGGGCTCGAAGGAAGAAGGGTCTAATCTAGTGAAACGATCAGTCATTTTTTTTGGAACATAAAACTTTGTTTACTTTTTAAGCACAAAAGCTTGTGTAGCACAGGCTCTGGGATGTGCGTTCACGTACTATTGAATCACGTCTGAAGGTCACGTGGGCGTAGGCGGAACTACAGACCCAGTGTTTACGAAGCGAATGCGCAAAGAAAGTGCAAGTAAGTCAAACGCTGTTTACAAACAAAAAGGTACAACGATGTCGGACGATTCTGAAGTTGTAGGAGAAAATAACATGGAGTTTTTC